>JAPZDT010000022.1:15461367-15471963 GCA_029814675.1 Acanthurus coeruleus | reverse complement strand
GTGTTTTACCTTTAGACAGAGCTAGCTAGCTGCTGAGTTTCCAGTCTTTGTGCTGTGTTAAGCTAGGCTAACCTGCTAGGTGTAGCTTTATATTTGAGAGATAAATGTGAGCCTATGTATTTAAATATTGGCAAGAAAGTGACATTTATTAAGTGTATTTCCAAAACTTTCCAACTCAACCCTTAAAATATTGATGTTAATTTTTACATCTTCAATAAAATTTAAATAAAACATATCATTATTTTAAAATGATCCATTTTGGACTGTGTGAGGATGATATACTCTATCCAAATTACAACTGTCAAGTTAATGGGGTCATGTAGTTTTTGGACCTAAAATTGTTACAATTAAACTCTAAAAAAGTGAAATAAAGTGACTCTGGATGAGTATGACTGACCTTGGCGTAGACGCAGCTGTCGCTCAGTGTCCAGGGCTCACAGGTGTCCTCACACATAGCACACATGATGGTGGTGTTGGCTTCACAAATCTCTTTACTGATGAGACAACAGAGCAGGAACACACACAACAATCCACAATATCCATGCTTTAAATCACAAAGTCTTCATTGATTTCAACTCAAGGGATCTTAAATGGTTTGTAGGTTGTTTGAACTGACCTGACTTGGCTTGAGTCCATCGTGAAGAGACCATAGAGGAAGACGAAAACGCCAACCAGGGCGGCGGGGATCAACATGCCAGTGTACCAGCCCAACCACGCAAAGTAAAGACCGATTTTCTCGCCAAAGTATCTCCTGGGAGAGAGTTAAAAAGACAGAGGGGTTTAAAATTCACAAACAGATTGTGTTGACTGTTAATTAAACCTTGCAGTGAAGCTGCTGGTGTAGTTAGTGTCCTGCGAGGTGGCTGTGGGGGCTTAATGGATGGGAAGGTGGCTGGATGGAAAGGTCACACAGTGTAATACTGTGGTGGCAAATGAATCGATAACCATATCTGCTCCCTAAACCACAGCTGTCAGGGTGCCCTTGAGCAAGACACTTAATTCACAAAGCAGCTCAGTAGAAATGAGCTGTATCTGGCAACTCTCAAGTGTGTTCGCTGTTTTAACAATGGGAAAAGACATGGCTGAGAGAAAAAAAGGACTATCAACAAATCTGCAACAAAGTATGTATACATGCACACCTGTAACACAGTAATTGGCTCTGGTTTCAGGATTGATATACAATTCTATGACCAAGATAAAGAGGTGGAGGATTTGAACAAAATTATTAACCACAAGAAACGTTTACAGATAAAACAGCCTGATTAGGACGGCAATTTTTAAGCTGATTGAGTGACTGCAGTCACTCAAAAATAAAGACACTATGTCAGAATTATGCAAAAACATGCAGAACTTGTTAGCAAACTGTTTTATACATCCAGAAGAAATGATCATTTACTGAGTTGTGTTTCTGTCTGCTTGATGAATGTAAGTCCATCATTCAATTTGTTCATTGTTTTCATCTTTGGTGTCTACCAACTGCTGATGGAAATTTCTAGCTTATTAGCTGCTAAATGCAGGTTTTTTTGAGCTTTGTCACTGTAATCAGCTGCCAGCTGAGGCTGAAGATGACACTATGAGAGCAGTGGCAGTTCAGAATGATAAAACATCGAGCTGATATTTGTCATAAATCACAGAAAAGACAAGGCAGCTGCAGAGTTGGGTAATAATTCTAGTTCATCACTATTGTCTTTTGATAGATTGGTATTTAATTGTATCATGGTAAAAACATTCATTATAGCCACATCAAATATTATGTTGCCATTAAGAAGATGATTATTAATTTTTTAACATTCCCACAATACAACTCAGAAATATATATTAGAATGTAATTAATACAGGAAGATATACCACAGGTTTACTTTATGTTCTTAAAATAACACATCCTGAATATGAGCAAAGACAGATCAATGCTAAATTCAGCTCTGGATGCTGTGTCTCCTGCTTCAAAGCTGATTACCTGATGAGGTCCAGAGGCTGGTATTTGTACCAGATTCCCCAGCGGGCCCAGCGCTCATACAGAAGATGCCTGTGGTTCTGGGCACCGTGTGTTTTAATTGGGTGTCTGCTCTTGTAACCGCCCTGACGCGACAAAGAGTAATGAAATTTACATTACAGGAAGAAATTTAACTGTTTAACAATTGTGACATTTATCAGCTTTTTAGCACAAAAATAAAAAGTCTTCTCACCTCATGAGGAGGAAATGCAGCCTCGTATGTGTTGTTGCCCAATAAGCGGTTGATCCCTGCAGCAAAATTAAACATGTCATGTCAAATGATGCCAGTATACCAGTTAGAAAAGCACAAGGTCATCACATTAAAAAATCAGTACCAGTCATAAATGAATGGTCCAGCCAAAAGATTCATTTAAACCCTCTCTTCTACAGTCACAACAATTCACTGCATTATGTAACTGACAGCTGCATCAGACAAGCACATCAGAGGCTTAAAATACTCAGGTTAGAATTTTGAAAAGCTCTTGAAAATAACCTTTTTCATATTTGATGGACCATAATTACTTGGTGTAAAATATTGCCTCAATCACAACTAGAAGAGCACTCAGACAGCCAGAGGCCAATAGTCCACTCTTCTATGATACGCACACCTCCAGGTAAAACCACTGTGTATGTTAATGTATATTTCCTTAGCTGTTAGAATTATGTGAAGAGATGGTTTTGCATGGATGAAACCTCATCATCTTTGTTGCACAGTTATTATGCACCTCTGAATTATTGCTTGTTTCTGTGCAGCATTCAGTTTGAACATTTTTTCTTCATATCTCTAATTTTGCACAATTAATGCACAATTGGATGTGAGTAAAAGGGGAAATTTGGTTGCATGATATGCTTTTATTTCTTTCAATAGCCACACTGCAGTTTTAGAAAGCAGCATTTGTTCGATTAAGGGGATGTTACAATTGTACCAGTATTCCCATTAATACACTGTCCTCCAGTGCTTCATAATGACTGCTCTCTGTGAGAAGTTTGAATGACTACATGTGCAGGCTAAACCAAACTGTGATATGGAATCATCGGGTTTCTAAAATTGGCTATTGTATTATTGAACTTTACTCCCCTCTACTGGATTTTAGGATGTATGGTATTTATTCCAACAAAACCAAATGCCCGATTTCACAATATAACAGAAAGTGGAAATAATCTATAATTCAGATCTGCTCCAAGTTTAATGGATTCCTTACTAGCCAGTGCTACAAACCTCCACCAAGCTTCACAAGAGCTTTACAAGAAGCCGTCTTGGCATAATTCTGCTGACAAATAAACTGACAAAAAAAACCCAACAATCAAACAAACAAACCAAACAATAACATAACAAACAGTTTTCACTGGCAGCGGGTACTGGTATTGTATGAAGCAGCAGTGAATTATGTTATTTTTCACGGGACAATAGAACATTCATTTGCATTGTCATCCCCTGACGGTAACTGCAGATAGTGAGAGCAGGAGCAGGGAGGGCTGGATCTGAAAAGGATTTTCCACTCTTGTGGCGGCACTGATCTTATTTGTTGGAAAGTAGAGTGGTCATCGGCATTAAAATATTAATGCGAAATCCGTTCCAGCCCTTCAAGGCCAAACTTTAATCAGCAAAACATGTCGGCAGCAGTCGGACAAGATAGTAGAGTGGGAGTGGACAAACGGTTTGGCAACAGCCAATACAACAACAACAACAACAACAACGGAACATAAAAAAAGAAGCAGAAATAACAGCCAGAAGGAGAGGAGGGATCAACCAGAAGTTGGAGGATGCCAAACAGCTCAGCCCACATTTTAATCACCCACAGCAAAAACAACAAACAAAGGCAAACTGCCCCCCTGCTACCCGACTATCACTCTCTGAAGTAAGATCAACAGCAATATAGTGTCTCTTACACTGATGTTCCTGATGGTTATATGTGACATTAAACATAGAAATAGAAATAAAGACAGCGTGTTTGTGTTTCATTGAATCTACAGTGTGTTTAGTATTCCCTTGCCACTAATTAGCTTTAATTTTTTAGGGCTCATTCTGTAAAATCTAATATTGAAGTTGCTGGTGAATAAAGCTGCAAAATGAACAGAAACAAACATAGAAAAACAATTTATTTTCTTAAATATAAAGACTCTGCCCCTTGGTCAGTGAGGAAACAGGTCACTTTGATGGATGAAGGTACATTATTATATATAAATGAGCATGGGAATCCTCTGCCATTAATGTGACACTAATAGAAATATTGATTAATATGTGAGGAGCCGAAAGAGAAAGAGGCGAGTGCGGAGCCTTACCCATCTTTGATTTTCCGTCCTCATACTTGGTGCGCTGCAGGACGTGATGGACTATTCTGCTTCTGGTTGAATTGGAAAAGAACGTCTCTCTGTTGTTGATAGTGAAGCTGGGAAAGACACAGCACACTCCTTCAGATATTCATCACATAACAGTATATCGATACATCCTGTCAGTGAGAGCTGAGAAAATGACTGTGCAAAGTTCACAAAACCATTCGTGGTCTTTCATTATTTACAAAAAAAAAAAAAAATGTCAAGGCTGACAAGCACAAGAAAAGTGGAAATGACTCACTGACAAATGAGATTAGATGAGGCCTTTTATCAAAGAGATGCTTAAAAATAAAAAAGGGAAGGAATATGAGCAGAAATCTAACAATTTCATGGACATCTGCTACTCTGTTATCTGCTTGATATCTTATTTATGATTAGCTTATCCTTTGATCTTCGAATTCTGGCTCAAAAGTAGGAAACATACTTTAAAACTTCACTGTGCAATTTTCATCTGATGGCTTCCAAGTTCTACATACAGAGCTCAGGACATGAATGGATGTGATGGCTGAGAAGGAAACTACAGATACAGAGCGGGATAAACGTTAAAATAAATATATATAACACTACTGAAGCAGACGCTGCCAATATAGGACACTCATGTGGTGAGTTTCTGTGGCAGCATGCATGCATGACTGCGTATATGTCCTCCTTACTGATGCATTCGTGCTCTGCTGAAGGGGGCTGTGTAGCAGTCGGTTTCCTCCAGGTCAGGCAAGGCCTCTTTGTCCAGCTTCATGGGGTTTCTGGGAAGCCAGCTTTTTATTTGTCGACATCTCAGATGAAACCTGCTGCACATACGTACAAAGGAAAAGGATAAACAGCACAGATTAACAGGAAGATTATATTCTTTGATAAGGAACAGTGGCTCCTAACCTTTTTTACCCCCTCACACAATAATGACAAGTTTGCAGCATCATCACACCCACTGAAAACACTTTGACACACACACACACACACAGAGACACACACACACACGCGTGCATGTACACGCATCACCCTGCTGACTACTGTTTTTCGTTTTCACGCTGCTCATGACTCATGAGCCTGGAAGTCACTGAGCCAGGATAACAGCTTGCCAAATCCAACTAAAACTATAATTCTGTTTTTCATATTTCAGTCATGATTTAAGGACCAGGAGAATTTGAGGGCACGTATTGGTTTCCTGTTTTGTATATCCTTTTAATGTTAGATTACCTTGATAAATCTAAAAATAGAATAAGACTAAAACCATGAAAGCAGCTCTATGAGGCTACGCTCAGACATGGCAGGGGTTTAAGCTAGAGGCTAATGTTAGTGTGTTGTTGAGCTGACATTGTCACCATTGTCTAAGTTTAGCATGTTAGCATTCTAATATTTGTATGCTAACATTTCCTAAACTAACAGTAAACACAAAATACTGCTGAGGCTAATGTGAATATTATTATTTTTTCAGGGTTTGCATTTGGTCAGAAACAATAAAAATAAAAAAATAAAAATATTGGCTAAAAATTAAATTTTGACCCGATGATGGCGCTATATAGAAGTTTGACACCAAGCTGTTCCCATTTCTTCCCTTTGGGCTGATGAATGTTTAAATCAAATTTCCAGCTTTCATTTCAACTCAGATTCATAAATGTGGTGGTGCTAAAGGTAAAATCAGGGTTTTGAAAGAGTCTGAAAGTCAATGTTTTTAGTTCATGTGTGCTAAACTTTTTAGCCAGAACTAAAAGAAAGAGTGAAAATATCTGACCTGCTTGCAGTGCTACATGAAATGTCAGGGCATCACAGCACCATAACAAATTTTAATGAATCATAAATGTCTGCACAGAACTTAATGGCCATTAGTTTTTCAGCTTGTACCAAAGAAGAGGACCAACCAAGTGACTCACACTGACATCCCTTGAGCCATGCCAGCAGCAACATTCAGCTGGATGACTAATATTTGCCCTCATCTCCAGATTTACCGAAGGGATCTCTGTCTAATTTGTAAGACTCTGCTGTGATATTGACTGAATAAAAATAAATTGGAATTCTGGGGGAAAACATTATTTTCTCAGACAGTGTTTTATGTTGTTGTGGGACAGGTACTGTATAGAAAGTAATGATATTAAACTCCTGAGCTGTCAGCACATGCACACGGCCCATTTGTTCAGCTTTACAGGGACGTGAGTTAGTGACAGACCATTAGTAAACACATAGAGCTTATTTACTGCCCAGATAGATTTTTCTTTGTGGAGAAGCTTTTAGTGAAAGACTGCAGGAGCCCCGAGGAAAACACAACAGCACTTATTGTTCACGAAGGCTAAAATCACTCTCACATGAGATTTAAACGGGCCCTTTTCTCAGTTTGACAGGTGGTGAGTGATACCTATCTATGTGATTTTCATCCCTGCAATTTGTGTGAGCCTATGTGTGTCTCCATATTGTTTACTCCTCAAAGTTTGAGATCTTCTCTCTACAGTGTGTCCATCCGTTATGTATTAGTGACATTTTATGGACACAGTAAATAAATCTGGATGATAACGTAGGCACATTTATTGCTGTTAGTTCGTCAGGTTGCACCTCTTCTGGCTTACACTGTCAATAGGTGCTGTTCAGAACAGGATGGATGGAAGGATGAAAGAAATGAGTCACACCATGTTTGCATTTTAATGGAGAAAAACATCTCCCCTTCAAGATTGAAATGTCATTTTTCACTTACTGTTGCCTACTCAAAGCTTTACACAGGCTCATTCAAAGCTTACATAAAAACTCTTGCTACCATTGGAGTGATTCAAACATAATCTCAGTTACTTCTGATCACTGGAGTGAACTGCAATGGTGAGATGGTGAAAAAAGGTGGGAATCTTTTTTTTTTATCACGACTGTGGGATGTGATTAATCAGCTTTGACTGACAGTGGCCTCATGACATGACGCTAAATCCTGATAGGTGCATTGAGGTATCTTTTTTCTTCATTTTTATCTTTTTTTTACAACAAACAACAAAAGAAAATTTACAATTAACAACTAAATACAGCCTACTTCAATGATTTTTTTGAGTGAGAAGGGCAAAAGTAAATCAAAAACAACCACAAATTTCTAACGTGACGGAAAATATAGAACCCTGATCATTTATGATAAGTTCTTATCTGAGAAAACTAAAATTTAAAATATACATGCAGTATATTAATCACAGATTTTTAATATAAAAGATAGTACATGAATTTCTTTCAGTGATTTCATGTTTCTTTCTGTGTTCCAGTGAAATGAAGAGATGGGAATTTGGAGTCCAGCGCAGAGCTGGACCACACTTGAACATCAAAGCGCAAGAGCATCCCTCTAAAAATAGTATGCAAATAGGCCTGTGCAGCTCCATTTATGTGACTGAGAGATTACATGTACAGGAATTTTATAGAATAGCTCTGCCAGTGTGGGCGAGTAACTCTATTGTGCTCTTAACAATGTGCCTGACGTGCAGGAGAATGTGGTTTTTGAAAAGGATGGAAAGTTGTATCGAGCGTAGCAGTGCTTCTGGCAAAATCGACTGCGCTTACTTATTCTTAAATGACTTTCCAATTATTTCAATTAATCCCACACTTTGCAAATGAGGTTTCATTACTCACAATCTGAGTAAAGATTTGATCAATGCTGGACTAACTGATACACTCATCGGTGGGTCTAAAAAAAGGACAGTCTTGATTTGACTCAAACTGTTTCTGTTTGTGTTCCTTTCTGAGGTGACTGATAACTTTAATCTTCAAACACCATCCGCAGCTCACATTAGTGAAGTCTCGCAGCTGTGCCGCTCATGAATTTCATTAGAGACATTGACGCATCCTGCCTCCTGCCCTCAGAGAACAACAGAGAAAAAACAATCCTATTCCTTATCTACTTACCTGCCCAGGGTTTTGCTCTTCCAGTCTGTGAAGTAACATTTTTTCCTTAAATGAGAAAAAAAAAATAAGCATAGTTACAGCAATATAAGGAAGTTAGCAGCTACTGAAAACGCTGTTGTAAACACTGAGTTTCCCTTTTTTTCTCTCACTGTTACCTGAAAGGCATTCGGATGTTCATCTGCTCTGCATATTTGCAAAGTGTATCCCACGGAGCGTGGACCTTCACGAACATGATGTCGTTGTTTGTCAAGGAGGGCTTTTAAATCCAAAACAAAACACAGGAGCTTGAGATCTAAGTTAAAGAATCGAGCTAAAATCTTACTTAAACCAAACCAGCATGTTTTTACCTCTTTCTCCAGCATTAAACCCTCAGCTCGTAAATTCTTCTCGAAAGTGCACCTCTTTTCCACCTGTGGACTGGACTTCTTGTAAACCAGGATGTAGTCAATACGCTTTTTCCCATCTCGGAAAAACAGCCCAGAGGATTCAGCAGGATTCTTTCCCTGAAGCGATAATGTTTCATCTCTGAATATTTGATGCAGGGTTGCTGAACACAGGACAGCTAATGCTTGTGACAAAATAACTGTAGTGTAAAATCATGGCAATAAAAGTAAACGTGGTACCTGAAGTGAATTCGTGCGGGCCTCTAATTTAGCCCGAGTGACAGGCTTTTGGAGCAGGAACGACTCGTCTGCCCTTGTTTCACACGTAGTCACCTCTGATACCTCCACATAGTGATCCTTGCCATCTTCCGCTGCACACAGACACAGCACAACACAATCAGTGACGATTAATGAACCACTTACAAAGTATCCTTTCTGCACTGAGCTTTTGTTGTCGCCTAAGTCAATATTTTCCTTAATCCAACTGCAGAGATTGAAATTAGATCTTGGCTTAATACAAATCCAAGTTATATAAATGTGGGTGCCAGTCTGAGAGCAACACCTTGATACAATTAAACAGATCCATGCACCAATGTTGAAAGAGGGCTAATCATGTTTCCTTCCTCCCTGAATCTTTCTGCATCCCACTGACGTGCACAAACAAAATAAAGTAAACCCACACTGTGAGGCAAGACAAACAATCCAGACTGGAGAATTCATTTTCTGACTGCACCAAAAGCTCATTTTGAAGCCTTATCATATTACAAAAGGGAACTTTGTCTAATTGACAAACATTAACTTTTGCAACAAAGTCATTTTTCAGCCGTTTGCAGAAGTATGTGGTATGTATTGCTTCTGTGAGGAGAAATTGATTTACTGGGTATAATTAACATTTTTATCAGGTTAAAACAAGAGTTCATCACGACTTATCTCTACTGACTAAAGAACTCTCTCGACTAATTTCCTCTCTAACATATCCACTGTACTTGCAGGACATAAAAATGGTTTACATAGGGATTTGAATCATTTCACAGCACAAATACACAAGCAGCAGTAAAAGTTTTGTTCTCTCCTCTCTAACATAGTTGACAGCTTGTCTCATTTCTCCAGTCAAAGGTGTTGACATCACTACCACCAGATCAGCTCGAACCTTTTTTATACTGTTGTGCCTAAACTGAGTGTAAGAAATCTAAATTACTGCAACAATACCAGTAATTAATATTTTTTCTTCCTAAAAATACATAGGAACTAAGGAAAAACTGTTGCACTCGTCATCTTCTTTTTTTCTTGGCACTTAATTTAAATCACCAGAGCATCAAGACTTAACAGCTTCATGAAGTAACTTAAGTTAATTTAGAGTCTCTAGCCAACAGTGTTCCGATGTGTGTTTGCACATTCTTGGGCTGTAGACAGAAAGAATTTAGTTTTAATGCAAAATCACTTGCTGTGACAGGGTTTTTCTTCCTGTAGTTTTATTTTAATCAGCATCATCCCTGATCCAGGCTGGGATTAGAGATAAAAACTGTCCTTCTGTCTTCAGCCTATTTAAAGATGACAACTGAGCACTGTGATAGTGTCTGGAGTCACTATATTCCTACATAAAAGAGACAAGTAGCCACAGGAGCTCCTTATTGTTTTTATTAGAGTGATAAAGCAGTATAATGTCTCTGTTACCCACCACAAATAATCAGAAACACCAGAATTGATATAAAACAACTTCATCCAGTCTGAACAGCTCATGTCAAAATTGCACAGATGTAGCTCAGGAAGTTATGGGAAACTGACTGCTGTCATTTACAGATATTGATATGAATTTCCTCCAAACTTGAAGCCAAAAACACAGTCCGTTTGAATTTAGAGATAAAAGTATCAGCTTCACTGAAAAATGGCTCAGAGCTTTGAGTAACAAGATGTGCTGCAAAGAATTCACAGGCAGTCTGAGTTTACACTGCTGGATCATGCTGTGTTTGCTCACATCAACCAGTCATGTGATGTGAATATTTGAAAGTGTTTACAATTTAAGATGCTGTA
>JAPZDT010000022.1:14879715-14890737 GCA_029814675.1 Acanthurus coeruleus | reverse complement strand
TCTGTAATGGATTAAAAGAGAGCACCAGATCAATTTAGTTGATTCAGGGCAGACAGTTGTTTGAATGAGGGAAAACAGTCATCTTTTGACAGGTCTTGAAGCAGGTCTTAAACTTTTCTGTGCCAGTCCTGGTATGTAACATCTTGCAGGGTTTTGATAAAATGATTAAGTTGGAATCCAATTTTTTTTACTTTGGATAAACTGCAAGTTAGAGTGAAAGCGGATTATTCTGTCTTATTTGATTTCAAGGGTGACGTAATCAAAACCAGAGGAGGAGGACAGGCTGTCCATTTCACTGACATTGAGACACTGAAACAAGAGCTCACCACAGCTCAAAGGTAGAGCATACAGCCTTTTACATCTGCAAATTAGCTGCATGTTTATGTTTATGACATTTTTCCATTTCCATTTGTGTCTAAAGCCGTAAGAGAAAATCTTCAGAAGGCAAACCCGCCAATGGAGATCAGTCAGATGGAGCTTGGACTGATGTGGAGACGAGGGTAAGATGGGCCTAAAGCACATTCAAATGTTTCTCTGTTGTTCTTGAAGTTAAGAAATCTTAACATTTGGTAAAAACTAGTAAGTTTTAATTTCATTTTTCCTGTTCATAACCATCCTCAGGTCACCTTATGTGGCACTCAACAGTTTGCAATTATTGCTGTGTTTGGAGTGTAATCTTCATTCATGACACTTACGATAAGATTTGGTTCCAAATTTGTCTTTTATTCACAGTGCTCAGTGGCTATGGAGATGAGGGCTGGATCAAACATGGGTCCTGGCTACGAGCATCATGGGATCACCAAGTAAGCTGTCATCATTAATAGATTACATCTGTAAATAGCATTTCCTCTGATGTAAATAGCATTTGATTGACTGTGTTCCTTCTTACAGGCGCAGAAAGCCGTAAAAGCAGCTGCCTGCTGCTTCAGCGATAACTTCCCTCACCTGGCTGTTGTGCAATAGTCTGAACCTATTTTATACTTAGCTGTAGTGATGATATTTAAACATTTTCCACACTTTTATACATGCGAACATGTATATATACATCAATCACCAAAGCTTCTTTGTAAAATATTTTATATGTTGTATTTAAACCAATAGAAAACAACTGTCTTTTGATTCAGTCAAGGATGGTGGCAAAGATTTAGTTACTGTGGTAAATATTAAGTTACCTTGCTGCTGGAAAAAAAGTTGGTTTGCACATTTGTGTGTAAAAATATAGTCACATTTGTTACTTGGCACATGAGGAGCCATGAAGCTGCCACAGTACTGATTTTTGTCCACTGAGTACTATTTGTCTGCTGGTTGGTAAATTATGTCGATCTTCAAGTGAAAACTTTTTTTTGAGTTTCTTTATATAATTTGCTTCTACATTTGATAAAATTGAGATCATCTGCCTTTACTGTACACTGAGGAATAAAATTCCTTTGCAACAGAGTTTGTTGTGTTTATATGCCAAGAATACAGCGAGGACTTGACAGTGCAGTATGAGCACTAGGATCATTTTTAAACACTAGGTGGCAGCAAAGGACAGCAGTATATTTTAGGACTCAGCACAGGGTTCAGTTGCACTGCAGGAATACTTGAGCTATTGGTTCAGGCGTCCCTCATATTTTTCTATTCCGTACACATAATATGACAAGACACATCAACTTTACGTATGTCACTGACAACAAGGACAGATTAAGTGTCACCTGTCATTGATCAACTCTAACATCTTTGCAATGACCAATTTTGTGCTGCTTTAAAACAATCAGCAATCCTGTGTTCATCCAGAAAGGCTACAGATGACCCTGTAAGAATTTTAGTTTTATTTCAAATTATTTTTATTGAGTTTTCAAAAAACATTGGACAGAGACAAAACAATATATTCACAAAGACAGTAGACCATAGGCACAATTGCATGAATGCCATATATGTATCACATCTTCAGGGTGCTTCGGATACTGTATACACACATACATACACACATACATACACACATACATACACACACATACATACATACATACATACATACATACATACATACATACACATATATATACACATATATATACACAGCACACACACATATATATATAGACACAATTTGTTGTTGTATTCCAGTCAATCGGCCCATGTATGGATACATGCGAGAAAGAAAAAGGAAAAGACGAAAAAAAAAAAAAGGGAAGAAAAGGGAGGGGGGGCTAGAGAGGTGGAGAGCTATGAATCTAAGGTGGTAGCATCAAATTCATTTGTAAAGTATTCTAAAAAGTCACGCCAAATTTTTTTAAACCTCTTTACAGAGCCCTGAATTGTGCCTTTGATTTTTTCTAGTTTAAGAAGCGACATCACCTCACAGACCCAACGTGAATGGGATGGAGGTGTGATCGACTTCCAACCAAAGAGGATAAGTCGGCGAGCTAGTAGTGTGGAGAATGCTATAAAGTCTGAATGGTGTTTTGATAATCCGCTGTTGCTGGGGGTAACCCCGAATATCGAAATGACTGGATCTGGTTCAATTCTTTTTTTACAGATGTAAGAGAATGTATTGAAAATCTCTGACCAGAATGTATGTAGTTTTGAACATGTCCAAAACATGTGTCCCAGAGCGGCAGGGGCCTGATGGCATCTAATGCAGTTTGGATCCGTGTCAGGAAATATCTGGGCCAGTCTGACTCTGCTGTAGTGTAGGCGATTGAGTATCTTAAATTGAACCAAACCATGCCTAACACAAATTGAGGATGTGTGTACTTTTTTAATTGCTCTTTGCCAGGTTTCCTCAGAAAGCTCCACGCTCAAGTCTTCACCCCACCGTTCTTTTAGATGGTGGAGGGAGTTACCTTCCATGTCCTGGAATATGCCATATAATTGAGACATACAGCCTGGTATGTGGGGCTTAAGCTTCAAACATTCATCAAGTGGGGAGGTTGGTGGTTTGTACGGGAATGATGCAAAATATGTACGGGTGAAATTGCGTATTTGGAGGTACCTGAAGAAGTGGGACTTTGGTAAGTTGTAATCTTTCACCAACTGGTCAAAAGACCCGAACAATCCATTAATGAATAGGTCTCCTACACTGTGGAGTCCCTTCTCAAACCAGATCTGAAAAGCACCATCTAACAAAGAGGGTCTAAAAAGGGGATTGGCAGTAAGAGGCATTGACACTGAAGCTTGCGTAAGGCCAAAGTGTTTGCGAAATTGGGTCCATATACGCAAAGTGTCTCTCACAATTGGATTATCTGTATGAGACCCCACTGCTAATGGTAATGGGCCACATAGCATAGATGCTAAGGGGACTGGTAAACATGCCTGTTGTTCCATGAGAGACCAGTTTGGACCTTCCCCTCTCATGAAAGTATTGTACCAGACAGTCACTTTATGAATATTGGCTGCCCAATAATAATATAAAAAATTTGGTAGCGCTAGACCGCCGTTTGTTTTGCGTTTCTCCAGAACAGATTTACGTATTCGTGGTATGGTTTTGTTCCAAATGAATGTGCCAATACATTTATCTAGTTCTTTAAAATATGATTTTGGCAAGAAAATGGGGACTGTCTGGAATAAGTATAGAAATTTTGGTAGGATAACCATCTTAACTGAATTGATGCGACCGGCCAGAGATAATGGAAGCGTTGACCAGCGATTGGTATCCTTCCTAGCTTGATCTATAAGTGGTCTGAAGTTAGTTTTTAGAAGATCTTTATATTGGCGAGTTACCTTGACTCCTAAATAATTTAGGGGACCAGTTGTGACCTTGAATTCACATGAATCAAATGACATTGTCAATGCTTTCCTATTAATGGGGAATAATACACTCTTTGTAAAATTGATTTTATAACCAGAGGCTAGACTAAATTGTGAGATTGTGTCCAGGCACTTTGGAATTGAATTATCAGGGTCGGATATGAATAGCAAAAGGTCGTCCGCATATAACGAAACTTTATGAACTTGCCCGCCCCTGTTGATTCCCAATATTTCATTGTTTTGTCGCAGGGCTGTAGCCAGTGGTTCGATGGCGAGATTAAATAGAAGAGGGGACAGCGGACAGCCTTGCCTCGTTCCCCTATGGAGGGTGAAATACTCAGAATCAATATTATTGATTCTAACAGAGGCCTGTGGCATAGAGTATAGTGTTTGAGTCCAAGAGGTAAAGGTCAGGCCAAATCCAAATTTGCTCAATGATTTAAAAAGGTGTCCATATTTAATTTGGTCAAAAGCTTTGTGAGCATCCAGTGAAATGACTATTTCTGGAAGTTGGGACGGGTGTTCAGTATATACTATATTGAAGAGGCGGCGCAGGTTATGATATAACTGCCTGCCCTTTATGAAACCTGTTTGGTCAGGGTGCACGATAGTTGGTAACACAGATTCTAGGCGTAGGGCCAGGATTTTAGTAAGTATTTTGTAATCACATGTAAGTAGGCTAATTGGTCGGTATGATTCGCACTTGGTTGGATCTTTATCTGTTTTTAGTAAAACAGAAATTGAAGCCTTGGTCATAGATGTGGGGAGCTTTTTTTGTTCAAGCGATTCTGTATAGACAGAGCGTAGGAGTGGTGTCAATTTACTGGCAAAGGTCTTATAAAATTCAATGGGGTAGCCATCTGGGCCTGGTGCTTTTCTGTTTTTCATTAGTTTAATTGCTTGACTGATTTCAGCCTCAGATATTGGCTCTTCTAGGCTGGACTTATCATCTTCACTTAAAGTGGGCAAGTCCAGGTTTTCTACAAAATTGTTTGCATGACAAGTCTCCGAACTATATAGGGAGGAGTAAAAATTTTTAAACTGATCATTGATGTCTTTCGGGTCTGACTTAATAGTGCCGTCAGTAGCTTGTATTTCTGTAATATACAGTGTAATTTACAGCCGAAAATTGACGTAACTGATGGGAAAGCAGCCTACTCGCACGTTCTCCATGTTCGTAGTGGCTCAATCTTGATTTTAAAAATTTCTCTTCTGCTTGTTTAGAAGCAAGAAGATCGAACTCTGTCTGCAATGCTATCCTTTTCTTGCGGAGGTCTGCCGATGGAGAGTGAGAGAGTTGCTGCTCAACTTCATGAATAAGCATGGTTAATTCTGTGGAGCGTTTCGACCTGCTTTTGTTCAGTCGAGATGTGTATTCTATTATCTGACCCCTCAAGTAAACTTTTAGTGTTTCCCATAAGGTAAATATATTAGTATCTGGCTGCTGGTTAGTTTCAAGGAAAAAGTCAATCTGAGCCGAAATGAAGTCTACAAAGTCCTTTTCTGCTAAAAGTGCAGGATTGAGACGCCAGTTGCGCCTTGTGGCTACACTGTTCTGGAGCCAAAGTTCCATGATGACTGGTGAGTGGTCAGAGATGACTATACTGTCATATCTACACTCTTTAACAAGTGGGAGCATTTTTTGGTCTAAAAGGAAGAAATTGATCCTTGAATAGGTCTGATGTGCAGTAGAAAAAAAGGAAAACTCCTTCAGTGATGGGTTTTTAAATCTCCAAAGATCTATCACACCACTAGACTGGCAAAACGTCTTAATAATATGAGCAGATTTGGAGGGGGGGCCTGCTGGAATTTTAGAGCGGTCAAGCAAGGGTTGCAGGGCAGTATTGAAATCTCCTCCCAATATCAAGTGGTGTGTGCTTGACTCTGGGATGCAACTAAACAGTTGCTTATAAAAATCAGGGTTGTCCCAGTTAGGGGCGTAGATATTGACTAGTACCACTGAGAAATTATACAGCCTGCCCTGAACAATAACAAAGCGCCCATTTATATCTGCCACTACTTTTGATGATACAAACTGCACATTTTTCCTAATCAAGATAGGTGTACCTCGACTTTTGGAATTAAATTTGGAATGAAAAACTTGTGATACACAACCTCTTTGTAGTCTGGAAATGTCCACTGTGCGTAGATGTGTTTCCTGTAGGAATATTACCTCTGCCTTAAGTTTCTTCAGGTGGGAAAATACTTTGCTTCGCTTTACAGGGTGATTGAGTCCCCTCACATTCCAGCTTACAAATTTTGTTGACATTCTGCTCAACCCATCAGGGAAGGCCATGGTAAGAGGGGACTGACTGGGGTCCGGAGAAATTCACCCAATAGGAAATCCGCGTCCTAGTCCTGGGGAGAAGGGGGGGTGGGAAAAAGAAAGGAAAACAAAGAGCACAGCAAAAGAAAAAGAAAAAAACGCTAACGCCAAACCCATAGAAAACCCCTAATGTAACATGTAGCCCCAATTGCTGGCCTCTCCCCAACTGAGAGGCTGCACCCTCCCTCCCTCCCAAGCCAATATGAAGAAACTTGTTCAACATCTTACCTATCGGTGCTGAGACCCCATAACATCCTTATGTAACAACAATTAAGCTTAACCGCTATAACATTTTAAGTCAAAGAGACCTGTTCAGTGTGTGTTCGTTAGTGTCTGTATTCATATCTAACCATATGTATGTGTCCATGTGTGTGCGCTCATATATCTGTGAAGTCGACAAGGTATTTGTGCCTGAGTCTTAGTAACTGAAATAAAGTAGAAATATACAAATCTAGGCATTGCAGTGTTAGCAGGTTAACCCCATATCATATTACCCTCTAAAATCAATATTATAAATAACATTATCTAACCCTGGTGAACCCACACAATCATTGAACAAAAAAACGATATCAACAACAGTCTTAATGTAGGGTCATTGTTAATTGCTTTGGCAATCACGAGGGGTAAAGCAGACTGTACTATATGATATAACAAAACATCTGGGGTTAATTATGTGGGAATAAAATAAAAAAGAAAACAAACAGAATTACCACAATATTTGCTTAAAGAGTTAAATGTCTTTAGCATCGGAGGCTTGTACGAGAAGAAATAAAAAATATGGCACTGTTTGTGCATTACCATTACTGTCCCGAACTTCACAAATAAAGTACTCTTCACTTCACTTAACAGTCCTCGCTGCCCAGTTATAGCGACATTGTAAATGATCTTATTGAATAGTTTGATGGCGAAAGAAGAATCAGTAATATCAACGTTTTCTGACTAGTTTCAGTGACTTTCCTGTCCGCCATACCTGCATTTAACCTCAGATCGCCGTGGCAATCTCAGCATACAGTGGCGAAAGCGTCGAGTTCTGTAGAAGTTATGTGACCGATGAGAGTTCCTTTACAAACGCTTCAGCTTTGACTGGATCCGTGAAGCTTCTCTGTACACCGTCCCGCGTTGTAATCCTCAGCTTGGCTGGGTACCACATTCCCTATTTCACGCCCTCACTACGTTGCAGAAGTTGTCTCACCTGCTTGGATGCAGCCCGCTGCCGTGCCACTGACTGTGTGTAATCAGGAAAGATCCAAATCCTGTCACCGTGTTCGGAGACAAGATTTTGTGCTGCAAGGGATTTACGCAGGATCGCTTCTTTTTCCTGGTAGTAGTGGCATTTGATCACAAAGGCTCTTGGTTGCTGCCCTTCATCCGGAGCTTGTTGGAGGGTGCGGTGTGCCCTGTTTAAGACGGGCGGTTTGTCCAGCTTCAATGCTTTCTGTAGTATTCCAGCAACAAATGTAGTTGGGCGGGTGCCATCCTCACGTCTTTCTTTGATCCCGAAAATGCGTAAATTACATCTCCGTGATCTTGCCTCCAAGTCCTCGGTTTTTGCCGTCAGGCTCACCACTTCTTTCCTCAGCTGGGACACCTGTTGCTCCAGTTCAGTGATGGTGTCGGAGTGGTTGTTGACCGCGACTTCCAAGCTAGCGGTGCGTTGCTCCAGAGCATTAGCCCTAGCGTTAGCATGCTCAATGGCCGTTTTCATTTCGTCTTTGACGATGCTTATCTGCTTGCATATTTCGGCGTTCTGGATCTCCGCTTTCTCGTCTATTTTTGCCAGAAGTTCAGCCTTCAGAGATGTAATAGCGTCGAGTATAGCTTGACTGGAGCTCGTGCTCTCTGCATGCTCTGGGGCTTTAGCGCTGCTCCTCAGATCCGGCATCTTGTTTCGCCGACAAGTTGTTTCAGGGTCAAATAAAGACTCACGTTTTCACTGTCTCTCGATCGACACTCTGCTTATACGACACTCAATCTGTCATAACCCTGTGTGGGTTGGGCTCCTTGACATAAAATAAAGGTTGATATGGAGGAGCTCAGAGACGTGCGTCTACATCTTTCCGCGGCAAATAAATAATAACACAAATAAAGGCAACCTTGCATGGAGAATACAGGATATTGAACTCTCTCATGGGGAAACAATTGACAAAAAATTAACAAAAAACAAACATAAAAAATAATGTAATTGCAAATTAAAAATAATGATTGTACACAGAAAAGAATTTTAGTGAACAGCAACAATCTTTAGCAACTCTGTCACACATCTTCCTCTCAGTATCTGTGTCAGCTGTCAGTCACTTAGAAAAGCTGTAATCTGATTTAAGAGGATGAAAACAAACTTTAAACCTCCTAATAATCAACAGCAGCAGCAGTTTGTGTATTTAGAGCTTCCTAAATGTCTTTGATCAGAGAATTGATCAAGGATTCATGTGATGTGATTAAAAACATGTTGGTGTTTGCAGAGTTCAGTCCAGCAGACGGAGAAAAGAGTCTCCAGAGTCCAGCCGTCTGTCTATGAAGAGTGACCGGTCTGGCTTTTTTCATCGCATTTTCTCGTGGTTTAATCCTTTTCACTCAGACACAAAGTAAGAGACTGTTTTTACTGTAAACTGACCTGATAAAGATGATGAATTGAGGATGAAAATGTTCTGCTGAAAGATTTATTAGAACTTTTAGAGCAGAAACTGTTTCAAACTAAGATGGATCTTGTTTTATTTATGTAGAAAAAACACCTGAAATCTTCAGTTTCAGAATTTAAACTTCCAGAAAATATTCATATTTATTTTTTCCCTCACATTAAAGTTGTGATAAAGATTTGCAGTTATTCAAAATCTGACAGAAAGGGCCTTAAAAGTGTAAATCATATTCTGTTATTTGTCCTAAAAACATCTGGTTGGTTTGACTTTTCCTCAGATCAGCTGTTCTGACCCACCAGCTGCATCTTGAATCAGTTCATATCATAATCAGCTGAATCTCTTCAGTCTGTGGACAAATAACACAGGTTTCAAACTGTGCAGTGTGAACACAAAGTCCAGTTTTGCATGCAGGTGATCCATGAATCCATCAGCTTCTGTGGAGAGCAGACGCGTCCAAATATCAGGCATCAAAAAAGTGTTGTGATGGAAACAAACAGGACTTTAACCAAGTTGACCAGTGTTCAAGTCCCAATTGCAAAATTGAATTTCAAAAATATAACAACATTTATTTCAAACCCTAAAACAAATAAAATAAACAAATATAAAAAAATAATAATAATATCCGGGATTTTCTGACCCAGTCTATGGTACCATGTTCGTTGGTGCGCTGTTGGAGCTCATCTGTAACCCTCAGGTGGAGAATTGTTAGTACTCACAGTCCCTTGGAAAATCAGAGAGCTGGAAGTATCAGTCCATTAAAACCTCTGATACCGCAGCCAGCAGAAGGAAGAAGAAAAGCTCGGTCCAGGTGCAGAAAGTCCCTGGCAGCGGCGAGTCCTGAACACCTCTATTGCAGCATGAGTGGCCGAAGCACACGAAGTCAAAGTCTGAATTTCAAATAAATACACTGTTGAACAACCATGTGCATAATTTTAGCGTCCACAATATCTATACTCACTCAGAAACTTGTAAATAATCCCAGGCTTCCTACATGCAGCCCGACGCAGGTCTCCTCCACTCCTGTGAAGGCGCAGGCTAGTCAGCTAACTCCGCTTCATGAGCTAACAGTATTAGCTAATTTAGCGACACGTGCTAACAGTAACAGCTAATTTAGCGACACTTGCTAACAGTAACAGCTAATTTAGCGACACATGCTAACAGTAACAGCTAATTTAGCGACACATGCTAACAGTAACAGCTAATTTAGCAATGCATGCTAACAGTAACAGCTAACTCAGGAACATTAGAAGTTCAAGGTCTGCCCTAAATGTGGGATATTTGAACACCTTAACAAAGATATACAGTTTTCCCTATTAATGCATAAAATAAATCACATGAGGTGGTATTTTACAAATAAGGATGCCCTGCATCACAGATATGAAAATTACAACAGGATTAACTAAAATTAGTAGGGCGCAACATTTAACATACTTTAGAAGCAAACAGATGTGATTTTTTTTAATGACGTGTCATATGTGATCTTTTCGAGAACAAACTAAGTAGTTTTGTGACCAAAACTGATCCTGTTTCACAACATTAATCATGTGTTTGTCATCAGTGTGCTCTCTATAGAAGTTAATGGGAAGGATTTGCGTTCACACTGCAGGCAACTTGAAAGTGTAAAGTCGTGTTATTTGCTCACAGATTGATGAAACAGGGTTTTCATAACTGTGCAACATGTGAAGTCATTTGTAGAAAAGCTCTGCTCACCTTCATGAACACTTTGCTTTGCTTTGAATCATCAGTAAGTGGACCTTTGAGCTCTGATTCTCTACATCCATATTTTGTTCCTGAAGGTCAAAAACAAACTTCAATGAGCAGAACTTGTGTGAAAGTTATCAGTGGATGAAAATATGAGCAGAAAATGTTCTAATGTAGATTTGAACCTCTTCTCTTTTTAGAATACTGAAGACACATTTACTCCTTTATGAGAAAGTTGACAGCAGAGAGTGACAGGAAACATTGAGGGAAAGTCAGAGAGAAAAGGAAACAGTCTGGACTTGAACCTGAGACACAGAGAATGAAACAGTGGTTTCATGCTGTTTGTCTCACTTTGGGCTGCGAACTCAAACTAAGCTGCACAAAGTGACTGTAAAACAGAGAAGGACACAATCAGCTCTCTTTAATGGGAGGATTTTATTGTGAAGGAGCAGCAGGAAGTGTTGAGTTTGTATTAATAACAAACTGCAGGCAGATCACTGAATGTTTAATAAGACAGACAGGAAGAGCAGGAAATGAATGTTAATGAAACAATATTTTCATTACAGACTGCAGGAGGTTCTTGATGAACATAAGATGAGTCTGAGGAGGAGATGTGAACATGTGACTGAA
>JAPZDT010000022.1:13735538-13745942 GCA_029814675.1 Acanthurus coeruleus | reverse complement strand
AAGACGAGTGAGTCAGATTTACGTCACTGTTTGTTTGCTCTTTTTTCCACCCACAAATGCCTCTTCCTGCTTCCTCTTTCAGACTTGCCTTTAGGAGATGAATCGCTTTACAGTTTAGTTCCTCATTTAAATGAAGTGGGCGGGATGTGGGGAGGGTATTTTAATCACTTATATAAATATTTGCATTCACACGGGCTGACCCTTGAAATAGTCTATTACTTCATCTCTTTCACCCGCTGGCCCCCACCTCTCATCCAGACACGCTTATTTACTTCTTCTGCTCACCCATTCAATAAGATTCCAACCAGCCTAGAGACATTAGCATAGCCACACAGCTCCACAAACCAGACAGCTATGCAGCTTTGTTCTCCGCTTTGTTCTGAAGGGACAAATAAAGCCTGCTATGTGAGACTAGAAGCAGAGGAGGAACGGGGGGGTTGGACCACTGGGGAGACTGGCTAGTCCTGTTTCTACCCTCTAATGCTTTGACAGCGAGTAATAAATTGATCATAGCGCTGGGCATGATGCCGACCTTGAGATTTCCTCTTAAAGTAGTAGCCGGGCAGCGGCAAGAGATAGGTGGTCATCATCCGGCTGCAACGTGCATGTGATTTACTAGGAAGACTCAACGATAGTGATCTGGGATGGATCTCAGAAGAGACAGGGCTCCTGCATGTTTAATTGTTCAGAGGAACAGAGCCTCATCACAATTATAGAGCATTCAGGAAGCCTCCAAACTCATTTAGCTCTCCTCATCTGGGAACAGAAATCCACTAAACACAAATTCCTCTTCTGCAGCCTGCGGCAAAAAGCCTTCTTTTTTTTTAAAGATTAATAAGATAAGAGATTTAAGAATATCCAAAAGACAGAGGAAAAGACTCATTGTTGAAAATGAAACATCTCAGCGTGTCAGCATGTAGAAAGGGGAAGAGATGCACAAGAAAAAAAAAATTGACATTGCTCTTATTGTCCATTTCATTACTTTAATTAAAACTTAAGTAAGCTCTAAAAATATACATTTTTTTTTTCTCTGTAAAAACAATCTAATTATGTCTGGTCTTTTAGTCTGCTCATTGTCTGCTTGCCTGTAGTGATCACACAGGGACACTGAGTGAAACATGAGCTCATGAGAGAAAAGCATGCACAAGGCAATACACCTAACATTCATTATAAACCTTCTCATCTCTCCGTGCACTCATAATCTACTTCCCCTTTCAGTGCACAAGGTGAATTATAACTATAATTGAAACATTGCACATGCACAAATGCGAGTTCTCTCATCCATGAGGAGATGGAGGCAGGAGATGCATTAAAACAAATAAACTAATCAAGTCAGTGCTGCGCGACACACTCGTCAAAGATAAACACAGAAAACAATTTGTACCAGGGAAAAAGAAAGAGGGCGATGTTGCAGAAATAGCTAATAGTTCAAACAAAAATGGCCAAAAAAAGACGGCGTCTTCACACAGTCTTCTCTTCTTTCATCTTAAAGTATATATGGCTGTTTACATTGTGGCCGTTGTGATGGATGTCCCCCGGCACCAGCAGTAAGTGCACTCTGATTCCTTGCATGGGCCTCAGTGGGATGTAGCATCCCAGAATGAAGCACAGAGTGAAAGAAAGGTGTGATCAGGTATCTCTCTCTCTCTCTCTCTCTCTCTCTCTCTCTCTCTCTCCCACCTACACACACACACACACACACAGACAAAAACACAAACACAAGAGCAGACCTCTATATTTTACCCCTTCAAGCAATCCACATTGAAGCTTTCAAGGGCCATGAGAGTGAATAAATATTTGAGGTTAAGTGAGCACACTGTTCCTTTACCTTTAACAATGTACATTTTTAATGCTGCCACACACTCGCCCACCATTTTTTTGTTATTTTTCAGGAGAAACATTGTTTACAAGGAGTCCTCTACCCAGGTCTCCTTTACTGATATTCAGTTATATGTGATTTAAAACCATAAAGACTTCTTTTGTCAATCTAAATCACTGCAGGATTTTTCCATTAAAATAAAAGCTGTGTATGTTTTCTTCTTGCCCTCAGGGACGACTAGGACTCTCATGAAAAAGTCAGGATTTAGTCAAGAAAAAGAACGTCACCAACATACACCTGTAGAGGGCATTGTGATGCGTGTAGGGAGCAGTGCTCCTACAATGTTCCCTGTGAAGCTGCTGAAGGGAACACAGACATGGCACAACTGTCACCACAGTGCTACTCTCCCTCTGCGTAATCACATCGCCCTGATCACGGCTCTGCAGTCATCGCGGTCACATGAGAGAGGGGAAAAAGAAGTGACATAATTTCCTCCATTTCAGCACATCTGTTTCACATCTGACAGCCATCCAGACAGATTTAGTAAATTTTTTGCCCCTGCTGTGGAGATTGTAAACAGGCCGTTCAGCTTGTGTTGTTAACTCAAACAAGATGTGAGGCCCTGGGCCAAGTCTGCATGAGCCTTTTGATTGCGCTGGACTCGGGACAGATTCAGCCCTTGCTAAATGTCAGCCGAAACCACAACACCTGGTCTGAGATCAGAAAGGGAGCGCTGAGAAGGCGCAGGCTCTGAGAAGAGGGGTTTTTTGTCTGTTGTAAGCCAGAGCTGCTGTGCAGATAACTCAGTTGTGTAACACTGCCCACTTCAACACTAGCCTTAATAAGAAGAGAGCCTTTCAATTTGCCTCACAATGACGAGCTGTAAAGGAGAGAGCGAGAGAAGAAAAGCACGGGGCTGCAGGAATCCCATTTGTATTTTCAAGATGAGCTCTCTCTGACAAAGGTGTCGCTCGTAAGTATCACTGTGTAATGTGGCTAATCTCACACCGAAGATATTGTAAATGACTGCTTAAGACCTCTCATTCATCTGCTCCACTGCTGGCACTCATCCATTTGATCAGCATCATTTAGCACGTAAACACGCTGCCAGTGACAGGTATCAGAGCTGCCTCTCTAATCATACACATGCCTCAGCACTGTGGCATGTCCTCATCTATCTCCCTCTCCTTAGAGGCAGCACAGTCAGAATGGATAATACCCTGTGGACCAACTACCACGGTCCACACAGACAGAGAAACACTCTGGAGCTAAAAAGAAAAGACAGCCAAGGCCCATTTAGCATTGCTGTGTTGACACTAATGGACACACAGACTACACCCTCATGTTTGAAAATAAGGATATTATGCAGACATCCAGCTATCCCTTCGCTTTCCTCCCTAAAGCATAAGGTGGCGGGGGAACAATTGGTTTCATGGGTGCTGTGGGGTATCATTCGGTAAGGTCTCCCTGTCTCTGCTTCTACTTTGTGAGTTGGAGCTGGTGGAGTTTAAGAGGAAGGGGTATTATCTCAGACTCTTGCCAGCCCAGTGCACTCTTTGGGATAATGTTCTTATTGGGCGTGATCCTCCGACTGCAGAAGTCATGCTGTCTTTACTCAGAAAAGCAGAGGGGGGACTGGAGGTGGGTGGCTGGCTTCGCCCCAGCAGATTTAAAAAAGAAAAAAAAAAAGTTTCAGTCACACTTGCTTGAACTCACATGTTTGCAGAAAATTGGAGAATTAGCAATGACAAGACAGGAGGTTCGTATTGCCATAATTTCTGCTATAATCACATTTTTCATTTATTAAATATCTCCAGTGAAATCAAATGACTTGCAGTTTAGGGTTTGTTCTGATATTTAACGCAGCTATGAAGACTTGAAATTCCAATTTGTTTTAAAACCCTGTTTGAGTTTACCTTTGCCAGATATTTTGTGGTGAAAAAACATCCTTGAAGGATTTCTCCAGCAGCAGTTTTTTGTGCACCTGTTTGAATGTGCTCTTGCTAAACAAACAAACCACCCAGGAGGTCATGTGGACCAAAAGAGAGAACACTTCATCTATTGTATACACGGAAAACTTTGAAGACATTTTTTCAGTTGTAACTAAAAGCTATGTCAATATTTAACTCAGACCCTGACAGGATGTTCGGGGGGAAGCCGGAGGGATATACAGTTCCATAAGTACATTATAACACAGGAATGCAATAACAGTAAGAGTGTCTAATAATGCCATATAGGCATACTGCAGACACAGGTAAAACCTCAGCAGGCCAGTACGGGGATCATAGTTTGGCGCCACGTTTGTCTCTGAGCTGGCAGAATTAAACATAGCGTTTATGTTAGCATCTCCCCTCCAGCATCACATCAGAGAGTCTTTTGAAGAATAAATAAACAATCTATGAGGCTTCAGGTGACAACGCAGCTTACTGGCAGCTCCTCAGAATCTGATAAGGTCCATCTCCTTGCCCGTGGCTCACGATCGCAGAGATCAATTTCAATCTGGAGACGTGATAAAGAGAGTTGACAATGCGCCCCTGCAGCTGTAAATACACAATGTCATGTCTGAAAATAACTGATGAGAAATGATCTAAGCTCAAAATGTGCATTGATTTATTGCCTCGGCACTCCCCCCCCCATCTCATTCCAATAATTTCCACTATCAGTTGTCAGCTCTGCAACTCCAAGAAACAGGTAAAAAATCACCAGCAAAGCATGAGCCTCAAATGCATAAAAAGTTCACCATTCCTGCTGACATATGAATACCAGATAGGGTATAATAGTTGTTTTTTTTTCCAGTGTGGTTTCCCAGTTAGCTTATCAAAATGATACAGTGTCATTTCATACAACAAATGTGTTCTTTAATAACCAACAGACATACCAGTCAGACTGCGCTGCTCCCCAGACGGAGGTGATTGTGTTATCTGTGAGGCCGGCTGTGCAACTCTCCGCTGGGCTCCTGCAGCTCGAGGATTGTCCCTTACCTCTCCACTACCCCAAGCACTGCTTCTCCCCTGCACTCTAATTGCCTCCATTACTGTATCTGCAGTCAGATAAAATGCTAATTTCACAGCACATTAATTTCTCCAGGCTGAACAATAAGCAACACAAAGCCCAGGCCGCCTGTCTTTGCCTGGGCAAGCACATCTGCAGCGCTGGGCCTCTTCCCAATGGTAGAGGAGTGAGAGCACCATTATGCACAGGTCAATGAAATGAAGGAAAAATCCATCGATTCTACATTTGAAAAGAAAACACAGGAGAAGGGCTGGGGCAGGGTGATTTATCAGTCTCAGACTGAGTCTGGCAGTCAGGCCTGGAAAATGCTTAGGAGAAATGCTCCATCCTCATTGGCCTGCTTCGGCCAAGTCATAATACAGAAACGTCTGTCTATGAACAGATATAGCTTCTCAACCTTCACCTGTAACATAAAAGACTTTCTGAAATGGGATCTGGAACTGTATGTTAATAAAAAATGATGTGTTGTTGACATTTTGCAGGTTCTTAACACAACTGTATCTCTAATCTACTTAAGCTTTATGGGGTGATTTAACTCATTTTATATCCATCATTTTCTCCCCCTGGAGTTCATCGATCATCCCTATTTCTCTTGCTCAGAAGCACCCGTCTGTGTACATCAACCTAATGTTCTCATATTATATGCATGGCTTGATTCCTCCCTCCAGCATCCCCAACTGTCTCTGGATTAGCAAGCCCACACCCCACTTCACAAATCAAAACGTTTAACATAATAGCTCTCATCCTCTAATGGCTACACAACACACTTCATTTATTCAGCCACAGTTTTTAATAAGTCATTATCAAATTCTGCTTAATTCCATTCAGCCTTTCAGGATTGCAACAACAGTCAGGGAAGTGCTGTTAACCTTATGCAAAAATTGTGTTTTGTTTGTGTGTGCATGTGCGTGCGCCGGGAGCAGAGTGAATCCTGACCCAGGGACAGTCCTCCCTGCCTGGGAAAGGCAGATTTCTGCCCTGGAGTAAGGCTGGCCTCGTCTCTCACTGATAAGCCCTTCACATGAAGAGCACTGCAGGGCTCACTCGAGTGTGCACCAACATAAACAAGTCACATCAAGTCACAACTCAACTCCATAATTATGTAGTATATTAAATAGGCCATTGAAATTTGAATGTTACAGGTTGTTCAGTGATGAGCAACCAGGGTCGGTTTAATCAGGTCCAGGTTTCCTTTCATGAGGCTTCAGAAAGTCAACAAAGTCACAACAATCTGCTATTTGTTATTTTCTTTGGCTTGACCTGAACAAATATCCTGCATGTTGCATAAAGAATTTTGATGAGAAGTATTTGGACACTTGGCTTCCTACTTTCATGTGTAAAAAATTAACGTACCCACATGTAAAATTTTAAGTTTGCAGACTATGGTGACCCCTTGTGTCCCTCAGTGAAAGTATTTTATGATGGCTGTCACAAAAAGAGCCCTAGCTACCCCCACCCACTAACAACAGAGCAGATGAATGTTTGAACTGAAGGAAACTTGCAAAAAGGTGTTTTATTAACTACAGCAGGAGTCAAGCCTCACTTTTTACTCAAATAATCCTGACACACCCTTTGTTAGATAAACTATTATTTGACAACTGAACAAGCCAAAAAATTCACAAGTGAAAGCTGGTAAATATTTTTCATAAAAATAAGCTGATATAAGAAGTAGGCCCTTTACATAAGAGGTTTGGTTCATGGTTGACGTGCTGTATAAACAGGGTTGTTTTCTGCCTGCTTGACCAGTGTTTGAGATACATTTCTCTGAATCTAAACAAAGGCTGCAGCTCTCTGCTGGTTAACCCTGAGATATGAATGTGTGCTAAGAGATGCAGTCGCCTCTAAACAGCAATCACAGCACCTTAAAGATGATAATGATGTTACTTTGTGTTCTTAAAACAGCTATTATCCTTATTTTTCTAACAATGTAAATTAAAAAAAAATAAAAAGGATCACTAGTAGTGAACAACACAAAAGAATGAATCTGCTGCTCCCCTTGACTTTGTGGAGCTTTAAAGCAAGTTTTCGGCTCATTGTTTAGCTGTCGGGACCACAACACTTCTGTTTTGGTTCAAAGCTGGTTTCAAGCTCTCGCAGTGTTGTTTTCAACCACAGCAGGCAGCTGTTTTCAATGAAAAAAGCTTTAGAAACCCACTGTAGACTACCTGCTCAGCAAACTGCAGACCCAGTCAGCGAGTGGAGCATTTAGCTGCTAAAGAGCCAGATATTTCCCTGAGGAAATATCTAAAAACTGAGCTGAACTGAGCTGAGAGAGAGCGACTGTGGACTTTAACTCAACAGGCTGCCAGAAACAGTGTTTGCTAACAAGTTTGCTACATAAACTTAAGGGGTGATTATGTATCAATGTTGTCTTTACTACTTGGCTCCACTGCCCCCAAGTCCAGGAAATCAGTTACTGCAAGTTCAGTTCCTCTTCCAGTGACAAAACTAAACTGGTGTTTATGTGAAAATTACATCTGACAAATAGAACATATAACTAAAGATAAGGCTTCAGTTGATATTTGGCCTTGAAATTGTACTTTAATACAGGGAGTATACTGTAAAAGAAGAGACAAGTCAACAGTAATGCACACTCCGCACTTGCTTAAGAAACAAAAATGTGCTCTACTGAAACATTGCAAAAAAAATAAAATAAAATGCAAGTAGAAAACTGTCCAGTCATTTTCAAATCACTGAATATCTGTTTGAACAGTCGCAATATAAATTTTGCCCAGAATAATGCTTGACGGGCGAAGGATGGAGGGAGCCGAGTCCAGACTGTAAAGTTCTTTTATAAAAATTGAAACCTCTGATTCTTAATTTTTCACTTTCTAAATAAAATTTACACAACTTGGAAATGGTGCTGTAAAGTTGTACTATTTCTTTTGTAAGTTCATGGACTCTTATGAAAGAAGAAACGGCAGAGTAAGAAATGGCCAACCCAGCGTGTCAGGGCCTTAACACCAGCAAGGAGGTTTTTACCCCAAACAGAACTACTTAAACTGAATCTCGAACATTTTGCTGGCAAGATTTGTTTACTCACTGGCCACTCAGAGTATGCTGTGTGGTTTCAAACGACACACTGGATACTTAGCACTTGTGTAAAATGGTACACTACTGAATTGGCTAATTAACAGGATCTCAGATGCTCTGCCAGACAGCAGACCGTGTGATCAAACTGTATTCAAAACACACTGAGTAAACTGATACAAATAAGATGGTTGGACAAGGTTCTATCGCTGCACAGTAAACACTATACGATTAAATGTTAAACAGTCATCAATGGATTCATTACAAAATGGCCTGTCATCAAATATCTGGATGTGGCCTGAAGTGAAAGGGTGCCGAGCTTTAAACACTTTTCTCCAAAGATGTTTTTTTTTTCTCTCTGCTTGTAAATGGCTGCACTCTGAGCAGTAATTGAGCAAATAAACTATCAAAAAAAAAAAATGAATTAAGCTTTTTCTTCTATGACAACTTACTTTATAACAAAACAAACACCAACCGACACTTGAAAAT
Source organism: Acanthurus coeruleus (assembly GCA_029814675.1). Classification (NCBI taxonomy): domain Eukaryota; kingdom Metazoa; phylum Chordata; class Actinopteri; order Acanthuriformes; family Acanthuridae; genus Acanthurus; species Acanthurus coeruleus. The sequence goes on along the minus strand of JAPZDT010000022.1, from coordinate 13,737,592 downwards.
ATATTCATTATAAAACTATCCACTGTGCCAAGATGCTTGATTTAATCACTTAAACTACTTTAGCAGTTCTGCTATAAAAAACAATAAGGCTCCAAAGCTCTAAGTGAGGGTTTTTGTGTTTGCTCATATACTGTCACAATACAAACCTCTCATTGTCTCATGGAAACCTGCACAGTGTTACAAGTATAAACATTCTTGCTTAACAATTTCAAAATGTTTACCGTCCACACAACTGGAATGAAACTGAATATCTCTTAAAACACTGTGAGCTAGTGAAAGGCAGGAGTGTGGCAGACCGGGTTACATCATACCCCTGCTGGTGTTAACCCCCTGCATTCTGAGGCCTGTTCTGGCAAGTCTGTGCTGTTCCTCCTGTTTCCATTCAAACACTCTGAGTGCTGTGGAAGTGCTGACAGACTGAACACGCCCGCACTGGCTGGCTTGCTGGCTGGCTGGCTGGCTGGCTAGGGACTGGGTGGGGTGGAGTAAGAGAGGGAGAGAGGGATAGAGAGAGAGAGAGAGAGAGAGAGAGAGAGAGCCTGCTGGAGGAAAAAGGAAAGAGGATGGGAAGCTGGGAGGCTGGGGCCACAAGCTGCACGGGGGACAATGAGCAGACAAGCTCTGTTAACTCTGCATCTCAGTATGCATCAGCAGGCACAATGCTAACAGCTTAAAAAGATATCAATCAGATTGTGTTTATCAAAGAGTGTGGACAGCCACTGATAGACTGAGAGGTGTCTCTGGTGGAGAAATCACATGGTGAATGTTTGAGAAGTGATGGCAGGTGGGATGCCATGATGCCTGCCTCCCCTCCCCTAATTAAACCATTACTGCAGGGCGTGGAGACTTGGAGGGGATTACATAATGCACTCCAATGTGCTGGAATGGGCCAGTCCCAGTGGACAGCAGGCAGTGAGAAAGACAGACAGAGAAAGAGTAGAGGAGAGAGGCATTTGAGGCATTTGAGATTAAGTCCCTTTCATCTTCAACCAGACTCATATTTCCTAAAGTTAAGTACTAGATGAAGACTGTGCGATTACTCTCTCCCTCCGTCCCTCTCTCTCTCTCTCTCTCTCCCTCTTTCTCTTTCATTATCTCTTTCATACACTTTTGCACACACACACATACACTCACACGCTCATGGTCTCCTTCTCTTTTTGCCTTTAGTGGGGGACTCACGAAATGTGCATTCAAATGCCTGTGGAAGACTCAGACTCCCAATCCCCAGTGCTAAATACAGGAATTTCTAAGAATCACAGTTCAAAAAGGAGACACTTAGCTATCTGCTCTCACATTTCACAGGAGAACCAGAGTCAATGGCTGGGCTAGGATGCTTATAGTAGATGCTTCAACATGGAGTGGATTATCTCAGATGTCTGAGCAAAGCTACAGTGTGCAGTTGTGCCTAACCACACACACACACACACACACACACAATAAGAGTTATTTGTAACCATCCTAATTGTTGCTGTTTGGAATTAACACAAACATATGGGAATCAAATGAATGAATGTCAAAAGTGATGTCTGTTATCCATTGGGAGAGCAATTGACTAATGTAAACAAAAACTGGGGGGAAAAAAAAAGACCAGATGGAAAAAATGCATTGTGGCGAGAGAAAAAAGAGGCATATGCTTGTGTTTAAGAAAGCATTTTTCCTGAGTTGCACGAAGTGGACGCACATCACTCTCACATAGCCTTTCAAACATTCTCCATACTAAGCAAACATATTTGGTTCTACCCACACAGGTCATAAGTTACGCTGTAGGTCACAACGAAGAGGGGCTCTTGCAAAAACACTGTTCCCTAAACAGTTCCCCTAAACGCTGCATTCCGCCTCAATAGCTACTTGTTATAGAAGGACAGCTGCTCCACATCACTATTCACATTTCTTAACGCCGAAATACACATTGATAGGAACTCATAAAACAAACAACTGAGCTCAGACAGGTCACATGTGCAGGAGTGGATGGATATATTATTCTAAATCTCACATGTGATGGAATTGATTCAGCCAGGTACGAGGCAGGGGAGTAAATCACTATGATTGCTCAC
>JAPZDT010000022.1:13553257-13563324 GCA_029814675.1 Acanthurus coeruleus | reverse complement strand
GGCATGATTTTCTCCTGCATCTTCATCATCCATGTCGTCAAGGTTTATGATCAAGTCCTGTTGGCTTTGGCTTATCTTACTTTGAAGGTTACTTGCAATTTCATCAATTCTAGTTCTCTTCTTCACTGAGGACAAATCCAAAGGCAGGTCATTAATGGACTTCCTGGCCCTTTTCCCCGTTACTAAGGGCTTTTTGGTGGCAAGTCCTAAAATGGAAGTCTGAGTTTTTTGTAGAAAGATTGGAGAAGCATCCACTTCAGAGTCTGGCTGGTCAGTCATCTGACTTTCAAAGACACTGGGATCTAGGTCATCACAGTAGGAATGCTTATGCTGCTGGTGAACCCGCAGACCTTTCAGAGTGGTGGTGGAGAAGCTGCAGAGCGTGCAGCGATGAGGGTTCTGCTGGTCATTCGGTGTGCTGGTTGTCTTTTTTCCATTGACTTTGGAACTTACATTACCCCCATTAACTGGCTCTGCAGCGCTGTCATTCTGAGGATCTGGGCTGTCACTTGTTAGGTCCATGGTCTCTACATCTGAGGAATTGTGGCTCTGTTTGTGCGTGCCTAGTTTAAGAGGGCTGGTGCAAATAAATGGGCATTCATCACATTTATACACTGTGGTTTTACCAGAGAGGTGAATGTTTTCAATATGGCGGGAGATGCTCCGCCTGTGCATGGTGAGGAAGGAGCAGAAGGGGCACTGAAATCTGTTCATGTACTTTCTAAACGGTATTCCTTTAGTCTCCAATAGCTTATTATCATCATCAGTTAAAAGCTGCTTTGCATCTGCTGAGAGGGTGCCGGTGTAGCTGGGATCATCCATATCGCCCAGCTCGTCGTCATCATCATCCTCTAAGCTGCTCCTGGAGTCTTCCTCATTGAGTAAGTTGGCATCCATCTCTATGACACTGTTGGAGACATCAGATGAAGCAAACCTTTTAGACAAAATGGAGGAACCTGTGCTGTTGGGTGTTGCTGCACTAATCTGTGCATACTGAAAGGATGAAATCTCTGGGATTGACTTCTCCAACGTGTTTTCTGCTGTTTTCCCTGCTGAATCTTCCTTTTCAGTTAAACTTGTCTTTGATCTGGTCGGGCTTTGCGAAGCAGAGGGAGAAGATGGCTTGGGTGAGCTTGCACTTGCCTCCCCCTCCAGCTCCCCAATGCAGGAGACTATCTTGACCTTGTCACTGTGTTCTTTCACCACATGATTAGTCCAGTTGTCCTTCTTGTCAGTTTGATACTCACACCATTCACAAGCAAAAGTTCCCTTCACGAGTCCACTTACTGATTCCTCTCCAGATTCAGCAGAAGGATCTCCAGCGCTCTCTGAGGGAACTTTGTTATGATACATTAGCTGATGTTTTATTATCCTTGCTTTGCGTGGAGACTTGTATGTGCAATACTGACAGGAATACACTTTTGAATGGTCATTTTGCATTATTACAGTGTAGCTCGGCTGCTTAGCTGTCTGTGAGGAGATTCTTGCATCTGAATCCTCGTCTTCAACATTATGCACTTTTTTGGTGTGGTTTCTCAAGAAGGATTTTGATCTGAAGTAACGGACACAGAACTTGCACTGGTAAAATGCCAGATGGGTTTCAGTTGTCTTCTTCTGTGGTACTTGGTTAGAATTGTCAGTAGAGTTGGGGCCTAAAAAAAAAAAAGAAAATGAATGTGAGACATCTGATAAAAAATAGTAAATCAGTAACTTTTTGGTGCTGACATTTGAATATTTCATTAAAACCATCAACTCAATAAATTTTTATGGTCCCTAAAAGATTATACAATTGTGCTACAACAAAGAGTTTTTTGAAACAGAAAAAGAACTTTCGTAATCCCCGGCAAATTAATTGTGACATCTGAATTAATGTGGAAGGCATACTTGTTCCAGCTTTAGGAGGAGAATAATCCTTGTCATCCTTGTCATTCTTATCCTCACATTCCTCCTCTTCCTCCTCCTCGTCTTCATCCTCATCTTTCAGAGAGTCAGACTCATCTGCATCTGCAGGCTGCAGAAAAACAGTGTGTACTTCCTGAATGTGGGTTTTCAAGTCATCATATGACTCGGCACGGAAGTCACAGCCATCACACTGCAATACCTCCATCGCTAAAAAGAGGGAGCACTCCCTGGAAAATCAGGGAAACCTACAAAGAAAAAGACAGAGAAGAAAAATCATGAGGACACTGCATTTTCTCAAGAGTATATTATAGAATTAAAGTCTAATTTACTGTCAAGAAATCTACTACTATCAGGATAAACTATTCAAAGGAGCCTCCATTCACATCAGTAATAAAACTTAAAGATTAAAGTCAGATCCAAAGTTTTGGAGCTGATGTTTCCTCTGATGTTCCATATTCATTGTAGCCAAAAAGCCCTTCAATAAAAATAAGCTTTGTGATGATCGGGCATGATTACCAACAGCAATTTCTTCAGTGAGCAAAGTAAAATCAAGTGCAGGATGGACCTGTGGGGGTTGAGTAATTAAGACTGCTTGACAAGCACCTGTTTAGTCTTTTATTCTAATGATAATCATAAATATAATGCAATAAAATTCTATAACATTCCTAAAAAAAATGTTATGCATGACATGAATTTGTAAAAAAAATTCACAGTGTGGGTTTAATATGTGGGAGGACTTGTAGGGCAAATTTCACTACTAGAGAGAACACTAGATGCTACACTGACCTTTTTGAACATAAATCGAATAGTGTTTTTGATACAAGTTACTATTACTGACTGTTTTTCATACTTCTTTGATACCTCATTTAGTTGGAATGTGTCTGTTGTTAGCAAACTATTCTTCAGACTCATATTATTTTTAAGTCCAAAATACCAAACTCTTGACTCCAAACGTGTTCATTGTTTCATATCATTACATCACATAGTCTGGCAAAATTATCAGTCATAAATTAGATGTAGGCCAGCAGACCCGAGGCTGCATACTGTAAAGGCTCTTTAAGAGATTTATGGCCAAAAATGTGGTTAATAATGATAATGAAATCATCATGGGCTGAGTCTTTTGTTGTTTTGGGCTGATTTACATCCATCGGTGTATAGAGTGAAACAAATATGGTTGAGCAACATCTGTCTGGGCCACCGTTAACCGCCACTCCCACTAAGGGACGAATTCAGACACCCGCAGTCGGTGTACTGACCGACTGACTGACTGACTGGCCAACTGACTGATTGATAGAGTTCATTGGCTGACTGACTGCAGCTGCTGGGTGGAGCTCTCCTCCTCCAGTAATTGTTTCTGTCTCCATCTGCTAGGAAGCCCATTCTTCACATCTCTAAATGAGGAATGAGGGATGACGCATATCGATAACTCTGTGTTGTAAGCATCAGTGTATTGAGTCCAGCACTGTTGCACAATCTAAACCAGTAACATCTCAATAATAGTGATGTGATTTAACTGAGCCAAGTACATTCTATATCCACACACTGTCTTGTTTTCCTAAAGAAGAAGCTGTCTAATCTTCAAGAAATACAATGGAAGAGTTAATAGATGGAAAGAATAGGTGTAGGTGATGTAGGTGAATGCAGTTGCCTTTTTTTTAGGAAGAAACAGCTACATTTATGGCTCTGCCTCTGCAGTGGATGCTTTTGATTCGGTGCTGCTGGAGGACGCTCTACTTCCCTGGATATTTTTAGTGTAAGAGGAGCAGCTCTCTCCCTCCCCGCGACAAGGGCAAGATTCATAATTTCTGTCAGTATCTATACCCTCAAATTGCATTACAGCAGAGTGTGTCGCCCAGGAGCAAGGCCTATAGTCCGGAGTGTGGGTCACAGCAGCAAAGAATCATTTTTAATATATAAGTCAGTGTAACTGTGAGTGGCTCTAAATTTAGAGCACGGGTTTGATGCTTTTTTCATTTTTTTTTTTTTTTTGAGGTGGGAATTTGTTATCTCAACAACCTCTGCTTGACTAACAATCTATTAAGTGAAATAATTCCTTGCAAGCCACTTATAATATGACAGCTTGTTCATAATAATCCTGGTGAACTTAAAATAGCAAGGGTCAGTTCTGCTTCACGATAACGTCCGGTGATTGCTCTGTTCTGCTGGAGCAAGGATTAATTAATTTATGAAACGGATGGAGGAAGTGATAAGGGTCGAGGCGAAAGCCTTTGACTTATTAATTATTGCAATTGCATTCAGGTGGACTCCCGATTCAGTCCCTGTTCTTTGCGAGGAAATGAGCACAAGGACATCTTGATTAAAAAGAAGAATATCGTCTCTGCAAGGAATAAGAAACCAGGCATTTGGAAATGCTACGTGTAACAGAGGGCAAGATTTTTTTTTTTAATCTACCCTCTAAAAAGAAGATGCAGTGAGAGGGAATACTATGATAATTATATTTTTACACCCTCTTAACCTTCAGAAAAGTAGCCCTGCTCCATGCATCATTCTTTTTGACAGCTTACAAATAATTGACTTTTTGCATCAGTGTACCATGATCATATTCTCCTCATGTTGTTATTGTAGCGAAGGCAGGCTGACAGAATGATGCCTCAGTGGCCCCATGTGCTACAGTACTTAGAATACAGCCCTGGGCTATTAAATATATGTATAATAACCTGCTATGTGTTAGCTGTAAATCAAGTATGCCTCACGCTCCTACACATAGACACACACACACAAAGATGTATTTATGATGGTTGATGAATGCCTGTCTCTTGCATACTTTTTGGCCTCTGGTTTACCAAATTCAAGGTAAAATGTGAAGCGCTTAAAAAGAGCCAAGAATGTAAAAACAGCTTCACATCTAGTGCATGTAACACACCTGACCTTGACACATTTCTCCATTGTGTAGAGTTAAACAGAAATGTAGTTCCTTGGTTGCAGGGATGGTGGATTTGAATGCTCAAATGATCCAAACAACAACCCCCATTTGCTGTTGTGTGACCTGCCATTGGACTGTCCCGTGTTCCGGGAAAACATAATGGTCTCCAGAGACGAACCGTGAACTTGCAGGACACTGACCTTGCTAGTTGAGGCAGGGATTAAAGGCTGATGTTGGGCTCAGAGTGTCAGTGCAGGATGTGAGGAGGAAAGAAAAGGAGGTGTGGTGTGCAGCAGTTTAGCCAATTAGCATTTTCTCAATGCACACATGCTCTAATCCTGCTGTTCTCAACAGTCGTGAGAACTGCTGATGTAAGGATTATGCTCAGCCCTCCTTTCAGTGCCATTGCTTATATTAAACTATAGTAATGGTCCACCAGGCTGGAGATAATATGCCATGCTAAATGCCATTTTAGTGTATCTGGAGGTTACTGACGGCTGCAGCCACAGAATCTTCCTGCTGCTTTTCTGGCTATTTTATTTAAGCTTTAAGGGTTATTTCCAACTGCGTCTCAGCTTGTTAAAATCTAATTGTCGTCCTTTATAATAGAAGTGTTTGTTTTAGAGCCGCTATTCTAATCTACCTTTTTATCCCAGGGGGGCTGTTTTTACACTCACAACAATCGCTGCTGATTGTGTGAGGAAGATGAGAGATGTTTGCATCTGCAATTCTGTTTCTTTTTGCACTTGCAGATGCTGCTTAAGCAGAAAGAATCTGCACAATCTTGTTTACCAGGAAGCCATTATTATTTGTCCTGTTATTTCTAAGGAGCTGAGCTTGAAAATCATGTGGCACTGTGTGGCTATAGTTGATATTAGATGCTATAAGAATACAGATTTATATACATGATAGATTAGTTAATTTTCTGTTTAATTTAATCAAAGTGTCTTTCTGTTTATTCTTTTTTTTTTCTCAGTGTTGTGTTCAGGTCAGGAAGGATTCATCATTGCTATAATAAGTAATGAGTGATTTCCTAAGAATGTAATGTCAAGTGTTTGCACTATGTACTCCTTGATCTTCAGCATTTTCCTTTGTTTAGAGAACATATCTTGTATTTCACATAAGCACAATTTGATTTAGAAGACAATCACGCCCTGACATCTGGTCTAAATTGCAGGGAGTGATTTTGTGCAGTGTGAGTGACAAATACAGTACAGTAAAGTAATTACCATTTGATTTTTGCATGAAAACATTCAGAGCAGTTGTAAAGCTCTTGTGTGCTCGTCACAGTTGGAAATCGCAGCAGAACCTCAGGTAGCCCAGACACATCGTTTGTTTGTTATCCACTCCGCATGTCCCAAATCGTCATTTCCACACTGCATGAAGAACACACGGGCATTTATTCCGGTACTGATGAAATAAAACCCTCACAAAATTAAAGCACCCCTGTCCGGCATTGCTGCATGGTATCCTTGAAGGAATGTTATTCATTCTCATCCACTCCCTGTTCTGCTCTCAAGGGGTCTTTCTGCTTCAAATCTGTTTTTCTGTCAGAAACATTTGGATGACTGGTCCAAACAAACTGCTCAGGCCTGGACTGACACTGTTTGAGTTTCCTGTCGCGCCACCTCCTTCACTGCTGTGTGACAGACTGGTGCAGTAATCACAGCAGTTGTTGCTCTCGGGCTGTGCGCTGCTGCTGGTATTACAGACAGTCATTAGAGCCGTATCCTCTCCAGATGGCTCCTGCCTTCCCTGGTCTCTATTGAATTGTCCATGTTTAGACTCCCCGGCAAGCTGCTCTTTGCCCATTTTCATGTCTTAATATTTAGAGTAGTGAATAAATCTAATTCAGAGCAGGAGTCTTCTCCGATGGATCAGCGATCGTCACGGAGATAGTGTTCTGAAATTACATTTTTAGGTCTACCTGGTGATCTGGAAAAGGGTCATAAAACAAATAAGATTAAAAAGAAAGTGAGTTGCTCCTTGTCATTCGGCTCTCAGACGTGGATCCATCCATGCTTGTAAGCAGAGCTAATGAGAAGCCGGCTGCGTTGGAGTGTTTGCACGAGGATCCTAGTGTAAAATGTGCTGTCACACTACTGTAAGCTCAGGGATTATCATTATCCTCCTGAGTTTCATCATGTGGCTTCTGCAGTACTTACTCTCCGAAGTGACTGATGCTACTCACAACAGATACAAAAGTGACTGTTGCTTTAGCAGCAGAGCGACAAACTTTGGCTATTTTTTTTTTTTTTTTGCAGAGACCTGTCGCAAATCCTTGTGGAACTTGTGGAACAAGCATTTTATATGCACAATCTTTATATTTAGAATGTATCTGTGAGTGTGTGTCTGCGTGTGTGTGTGTGCCTGTGTGTGCTGCTTCCTGTGAGTACACACTGTGAGCCTGCCGTGTTGTCAGTCTGCTGTCTCAAGCTGTTTTGTCTAAAGAAGAGAGTATCTGTGGAAGAGCTGGATGACAAAAACTCAGTGGGGCTCCTCTGCCAGCCTGCATAGAGGAGAGCTCATGCAGGGCCATTACCCCTTCCTCTTTGTGCTAGTCTTTCCCACTTTGTATGAAGGAAAACTTAGGGAAGGACTATTGAGGTGGAACACATGACCATGCCAGAGCAGCAGTCACAGGAGGGCTCATTCACAACTTCATCATTACAGAAAATTCACTTCTCAGACTTTCTGTGTGCAGGCTCAATGAGGGGCCTGTGGATGAGCTGTGAATCCCGAGCACAAAAAAACTCTTTGTTTCCGAGTGCGGCTGAGATCTGAATCGTGTCAGTGTGACGATTTGAACTTTTGCCTTCATATCCAGCTGTGGAGAGAGATACCAAAAGTCTGTTGGTCCTGATGTAGAAGTTGGAATATAGTAGAGCTGAAACTATTAGTCTCTTTTAGTCTTGATAATCAAATAAACTTCAGTTCCTTGTTATTCCTTGCACTTTCTCAAATACAAACATGTGCTCATTGCTTAGTCTTTTATGATATAAATCTAAATATTTTTTGTGTTTTAGACTATTGGTCAACAATATTTCAACGAGGGATTAAGATCATTTATTTTTCATTTGGATTTGGTTTTTCAGAGTTTGGTTGCACACTGAAACAAGCTTTTGGCCTATAATGGGACCCTGATATTAGACACACACAGTGAAGAGTTGAGGACAACAGTCAACTGTTTTATTCATAATAAATATAAATTGGTTGTTGCTTCCCTAGAAAACAGGACCATCAGCATTTAGGAAACTGAATCATTGCAGGTGTGTTTTCATCCTTTTCAAAAGAGATGGATTGTTTTCGATTGTGTCACAGACTAATTCCTATTCTTCATCTCACAAATAAGTTATAACTTGATGTTTGGTCTGAAATGTGTTTAAATAAAAAGCAGAGGGCCTCCTGGGTGTAGATGGTCCTACATATCACAATCATCCCTCTCCAAGATGCAGCCAAGGTTAAGGATGAGGAGAAAAGCTCAGCAGTATCAGTCTCATCCCTTTTTTTTTTTTTTTTTTTTTAATGTGAGAATCTCAGAATACCTGAACTGATTCACCCCTAATTGCAGGATGTGACAAAACACCCACTGATTTGTCTCACAGTGAAGTCCGCAGCTTCTGGGGGAGAGAGCAAGCCAGGAGGAGAGCGAATAATGATGCGGCGGTGGAACGTCATTTTCTGTGTTGTGACTCAGCTCCTGCTATTCCTGACGATTAGAGAGATTTGCTCCTATTTCCCTTTTTTTTCTGCCGAAAGGTTATGTTGCTTGCCTTTGTTCAGCTAATTCTACAAACACTGCAATCAGGCAGAACCTTAACCCTTAAATATCAGAGCAGCAGGAGAGAGTGAGCAGCTGCTGAGGCAGGGTTATGGCATAACACGCTCTTAATTTCACAGGTGAAAATGTCCCCAAGGAGATAATTGCAAGGATTATGCTTCTGACACTCCCTCTTCACTCTGTCGAGCATCATTGTTTTATGTGAGGACATTTTAATAACAGCAGGTTGAGTCTGGTCATAACAAGGGCCATCTATTTTGGATATTAAGCAGGTGTGTGACTTAACACACTCTGACCTACATTACGTCTTTATTTCTGTATTTTCCAGGTGTGTAGGTCGCTGAGGCCGCTATACAACCTACCAAGATGGTGGCTTTGTCACTTAAGATCTGCGTACGGCAGTGCAATGTGGTGAAGACGATGCAGTTTGAACCATCCACGCCTGTTTACGATGCCTGCAGAATCATCAGAGAGAGAGTCCCGGAAGCTCAGACAGGACAAGGTTGGTGGATGACTGAGAAAATAAAATTTGCATAATGGGAAAGTATGGGGCACCCACATTTGCATGCTGTGTCTCTCTTGTGTTTCAGCGTCAGATTATGGCCTCTTCCTGTCTGACGACGATCCCAGGAAAGGAATATGGCTGGAGTCGGGAAGAACCCTGGATTACTACATGCTGCGAAATGGAGTAAGATTAAGTCACATAGTTTCGGGTGGAGAACTGTCACTATTGCTCATCATCTCTTAAAGTGATTTACCTCCTATGTTCATGCCTCTCTGCTAACTGGGAGTGAGTGCAGTTTACTGTCCAAAAGGATCCGCTTGTGGTTGCCATTGAGCTTCCTGTTCTGTTTTGTTTTTAAGGATGTCTTGGAATATAAGAAAAAACAAAGGCCACAAAAGATCAAAATGCTGGACGGTGCAGTGAAAACCATCATGGTGGATGACTCAAAAACAGTTGGAGAGCTGCTTGTCACCATATGCAGCAGAATAGGTAAGTGATAGTCTCCAAGTACTGCTAATATGCATCTTATCAAGTTATCATATGAGGCTTGAATTATTCATTCTTTATGTTATTTCAGTTCTGAGACATACCACTTGACTTCGTACCCAGTTGCATTATGTCACCGTGTTGTTATGAGCTATGAAATTCATATTTTAATAGCAGCTTTTGTTAAGCACTTTGGAGTATTTGTGTACGCTTGATAAAGTCCTAATCACTTTTTGTGAGAGCGCAGTGGGCATGATTTATCAAGCTCAAACAAGCTTGTTTCTAATAAATGCTGAAGTGTTCTTCCTAAGGGCCAGACCGTGCCGTCCTCGCCTGTCACAGAGGTGTTCCCTAAGCAGTATATTTCAATTATAATGGGCCGCTATCGAGCCCAATTGGGTGAGGAGGAGAGGGATGTGTGTCTGGCAGATAGCTTTATTGGAAAATGTTTGTTTAGAGTAGGTCTTTCTGCTTGGCTACTTCTCCTCCTCAGCTCCCATTTTAGTTTG
>JAPZDT010000022.1:12452091-12462579 GCA_029814675.1 Acanthurus coeruleus | reverse complement strand
TCAATTAAGTTACTCAGTATTAGTTGAAGAAACAGCTTGAAGCCATACAAGACAGTACAGGACAAAGAAAACAGAATAAATCTCTTGTTTTTTTTTCTTTATGTGCCTGTAGGTTCCCCATAATGCTGCTTTTTAAAAGAAAAAAACTTTACTCACGAGTTGTTTAGACCATAAAGGCCTCTTCCAAGCATCATTTTTGTCCTAATATCCATGAAATAACCCCCTGTTCTGCCCAGCGGCCTCTTAATCTAACCCAAAGGCTTCTTCGATCAAGCAAAGTGCACCAAGACTCTGGTTGGCCGACCTTGGTTAGTGCAATAACCAACATCCTGAGGCAAAATCTGAAACCATGGGCTTTATTATGCTTCATATCATCTCAGTGGGACCAAAACTGAAGGCAGAAGTGTATTAAGTTTTGAACGGGCACACTCACAACAAGTGTCCATGTAGTCTCCTTAATGAATGCATCCCACTGCTTCTCTCATTTCTCCTCCAGATCTCAAAATCTTTTGAGCATCTCTCTAATTTTGATAAAATGAATTCCTGAACTTCAGTTGGAGTGGGAAGAAATGACCTTGACTGAGGTGGTTATGTCCCTATTACATTTTCAGTGCAGAGTTTGTTCATGCCACTGCTATAAGGAACTTTTTCCAGCCAAAACACCGCGCTTGTACTTACAAAAATAGCCCACTAATGAACTGCGTTTTATCCTTTTAGACAGCAAGAGAAAAGAAGTCCAGCAGCAGGAAGCTTTGGTGGAAATGCCCATGTTCTGCTGTGCGTCATTGTGCAAAGTGTACAGGCGCGGAATTGCGGCTCTCTGCGCACATTTTCTGAAAAACTTCATAAACAAAACACATTCCTCTACATACCTGTTTCCAGAGAAAGCTGTCCATGCTGTTTAACATCCAAGAAACAGCCACGTGGATGGTGGAAAGAATAACTCCAGTGATGACCGCGGCGCGCATCCTGACGGGCAGCAGAGTGTAGATGACATGGATGAAGAACACGGTCCACCAGATCCCCTCTGAGGCACTTCTGGGCCGCACGAGCAGCACACCGATCACCTGGATGACCAACACCACCAGGATGACCACATAGCACACAATCCACATATGGTCCTGGTGAAAAGCGTTCCTGTTGCAGATCACCATGAGTACGAGCGTGAGGAAGATGGCAGCGGAAAATACCACCACATAAGTTACGTTCGGCCCCTCTGACCCACCGGAGCAGTGGAAGCCGAGCATGACCGTGAAGACCAGCACCAGCACTGCCATGAGCATAGTCAAACTGCTCTGGTTGAGACGGAAAAAGTAGCGCTGGTAGAGCCGCTCCAACTTTTCCGACTGGAATTTCTTGGATTTGAAAATGTGCATGACGCTGGTGCAGCACGCCACCATAGATAAGTCAACTTCGGGCATAACCTCCTCCTCGTCGGTCCTCGGCTTGGCTCTCCGGTCCTCCAAACCCAGCTCCACGGACTTGGGTCTCACCTCGCCCTCTGGACGTTTCGGGGAAGCGCGCTTGTTGTCTCGGCTCTCCTCGCCATGGTCCTGCCAAGCTGACTTAGACCTGAAGCTGACCCTGCTGACGGTCGCGGAGGCTCGCCCGGACTGCCGGTGTTCCAGATCATCCTCTTCCTTCCACCGACTGTTGGGCTGGTTGAGCTTCTTGCGCGGGGATCTGGCCGAGTATGGGCACCCGTTGGCCACGGACTCAGACTCGCCCCAGGCTGATCTGTGCTCAGTCCCTCCCCTCAACCCGGGCGCACCGACTCCGGGTGGGCTGACGCTGTTTGATCTGGACATGGTGGAGAGCGGGACGCAACAGGGATTGCCCGCACAAACAAGAACTAGGGGGAAAGTTTTGTTCAGACGAAATGTGTTGACAGGAAACTATTCAGTTTCAAATATGAGGCGCATTTAATGTCTGTCTTAAACTGTATTTTCCATAGTTTGTCATTGTTGAAACAACCTGAGCTCTTTAAATAAAAAAAAAAAAAAATACAAACTGTCATCGGGTTATATCCCACTTTTAGGGGCGAACATTCATTCTAATACATTTCAAATCCGGGATGAGGGTTATCCAGAGCAATTACCGAGTGGTGAAAAGCCCTGGGAACAAAACCAATTGAACATGCGCAAAAGTCACAGGGGAGCCAGTTCCGCCACGAGAGGAGGGAACATTGGATCCAGGTGGATTTGGCTCTACATCATTGGGCCCAATTAACTGCCATCAGTAGAGAGGCTGCACGGTAGCGCGCGCTGTAGATGAAATAAAACCATTACACAACTCAGATCGTCCCCAGAGATCATAGCGCAACACCATCAATTATGCCGTGAAGCCGTTATAAATGCGGACATGTTTCCTGTATTCGTGTGAACGGTTTGTGGACAGAAAAGACGGATGTGGAGGGAAATAAGAAAAGATGAATTCCATGTTGGCAGCTTTTATTTGGTCCCATCAAGCCTTGATGCACCTGTATTGACCACACATTGCAGCCAGGACGGCGGTGGGTGCCTTACGTTTGGCTAAAAAGCATCATCACGATCCCCGCTCAGTTGCGCTGATCGGAGCGGTGGAGAAAAACTCAGCCGCTCCGCCTCCTCCTCCTCTGTCAGCCACAAAAATCACCTCCTTGATCCATGGTGTGGTGCCGCACGGTCAATTTGTCCCTAACCTCTGCGTTGAATCGATGTCCAACAGCTGTCCATCACTGCTCAGATCCGCAAAGAGCGACTCCCGGTTTGATTTGCAGCCCGACTCCTCGGCCGTTCAGCGGCAGCATTTCATCAAGTGATCTACCCGGTGCCAAAGTACGCTCCCGGAGCTTCGGACAATCCGCTTGGTGTCTGTTTGGAGCGTGGCATCATAACATAACAGTTTTTTTTTTACCGCTGATTGCTGCTCCAATGACCATTCAACCAAGTGTGCTTCCTGCGGCCCGCCTCTTCGCAGCGCTTCCATTGGAAACGGATCGGGGGTGAGTCGCGCTCTGACGCGCTGTCATTGGACGACGGGCTGGTCAATCAGAGGCAGTGCGACCCCCGGGCGCTTTCGATGAATGGGCGGATCTGTCCTCACAGCTGGATATCCCTAACACGCACACCCACCCACCCACGCACACACACACACACACACCCACACACACCCTTGTTCCACTGGGAGTTGAATCTACTCTCAGTGAATCCCGTTTCTCCTCCGGTTCCCTTTCTCACACTGGGATCTTTCAGCAAAATTATTTTTCTCTTTCAACACCTTTTTTTTTCCACATATATATATTTTAATTTCTCTGTTCCCATCAATATCTTTCCTGTTTGATCGGTACTTCATGGGTTTGATGATGTTCCCCGTTGATTCGACACAGAACGCTACTGCCATCATCTGAAGATTAGATGAACCTCTTCTGCAGCAGTTAACTATGCACACATGCATAAACACACTAACATATCACACACTCGCATTCATCTAGTCTCATTACAGTCCTCTGCTGAAAGTTTCACTAAAAGGTGCCATGGCTAAAGTATGAAAGTATGGCTATCATAAAGGCTATTTCATGAGAAAATTCCTATATGTGGAGATAAATGAATAAAACCTTGTGCTGCTAAAACATTTAAGTAAGTAAACTTAAAGTACTTGAACCATAAACTGGTTTGTGACCTTTTTAAATATGAAAATATGATGCCTTTCTCTGTTTTAGTTCATTTTAAAGTTAATACATTTTGGTTTCACAATCTTGAGCTCTGGCAACTTTTGATGGGAATTTTTTTACACTTCTTTTAATAATTACTCTACATAAACTAATGGATGAATCAATTAATTGGTCGAAATAATCAACAATGAATATTTCTGTAACCTGCAGCCCTTTACGTGTCCAGGTGTTTTACCTCTGGTGTGATGGGGCTTGTTTGTTTGATTAGGAAAAAGACATAGCAGACCACTTTTGAGTTTGCTTTTGTGTGATTCAGTACAATATTCCAGTTGTTTTACCTTGAAACACCATCCTGGTTGGCAGTCAGTGGTCATTAAGGTCCACTGAACAAACAGAAAGAGAGTATTTGTCTAATTTAAGTTCACATTGTGTGTTAATGAATGCAAATTGGAGGCATGTGATGAGCAGCCTCGTGTGTTTGCTGGGACAGACTCACCTCCAGCTGAATTGCCTTTGCCCCTTTTGGAATTTATCAAGGGTGAAACTCTGTTAAGCCAGAGAACAGGAGCCTCCATTCAGCACTGTCCTCTTCAAATGGGACTGATATAAATCAGATACAAATTTATCTTGATTCAAGTTGTGCAACTTATTTTTTTTCTGCTAGTCTTATGACTGTTTGTTTTGCTTGTTCTCTTTTTGCTCTTTCTCTCCGCTCTCTCACATGTACCTCGATCAGTTTATGTTGAATAACAGGGATAACAGAGAAACAGAGATTTTATCATGTAAAACATTCACAAAAATAGATCAGATTCTACGGAATAAGACCGTTCTTCTCTTTTTCTCATTTTCCCAGAACAGCACCTACTCGTGCCAAGTAACTAAATATGAGTGTATCTCTGGAATACTGCACTTTACTGGAGTATGTCTTGGATAAATTGAGCCTCTCTTAATTTCAGAGAGGGTTATTGTACTTTCAAATGTCTTTGACAGCTTACATTTTAGAGAGTTTGCACCCACACATCATGGTCAAAAGCTCGTGAACATCAAACTCAAAGTTCTCCTGCCTGAAACGATTTCAGACTTTCCACCAGACTTTGAAATCTGACTGCACAGATTCGCTCAAGATTAACACAAGATGTCTGCAGCTTATGATGGGTGAAATGGCTTGACTCACGCCTGTTGTCCTTGTTCATTACAGGAGCTGAATGGCATTGACGTCAAAGCTCTCCATCCAAGTTCTTCCCTATCAAACTGAGAGAACCACGTCTTCACGGATCTGGGTTTCTATGTGGAAACAGGAGAGGATCTTCACCAAAATGTGGCCACAAAGCTGAAAGAAAGCTTAAGTCTTAAACTGGTGATGCTGCTTTTACTTAAGAAAAAAAATGCACTTTCACTGCCCAAACAGACAAATTCATACTTACACCCCTCTAAGACATTTTAGAGAGAAATACTTGAGGTTATATTGAACCAAAAATCTTAAGAAATCTGATTTACACATCCAGCTTTAATCTGATTTTTTAAAAATATTTTAAATCACTCATGTTGGAGATTTGCCCCAAAGTCAAATGTAGCCTGAGCAGCTGAAGATGATGTTCCCTGTTAATTCAGCACAGACCGCTACGGCCATCATCTGAAGGTCAGATAAACGTGTTTAGCAGCGGTTAATTATCAAGATGCGCACATGCATAAGCACACTCACAGAGAGAGAGAGAGAGAGAGAGAGTCACACACACATTTTAGTCCTCTGATGAAAATTTAATTCAAATGTGCCAATGGCTGCGGATCGCATAGCTATTTAAAAGGTTACTTCATGAGAGAAAAGCCCCTTTTCATCATGACATGGGGGGTGGGAAATGAACAAAACCTTGTGTTCCTAAAACACTGAAATACTCTTTTCTGGAATGAATAAAGGCCATTTCATTGCATTTTTTTCCACTGTTGTTCCTTTAAGGCAGCTAAAAATGATGGGAAGAAAAAAGAGAAATTGATCTGGATTTGAAATATAAATTCAAATGCACATTTCAAACACTCTTTTTCCTTAGCTGTCGACAGGAAAATCTGACTGGGATCGCTGGGATCCCAGAAGGGGAGTGTCCTTCTTTTTGACATTGAGACAACCCAGGACCTCCATAGATCAAACATGGTCTGCCTAAAAAAAGCCATGTGTAGGTGACCCCTTCCACCATTTATTTTAGCATGCAGAGCCGAGGAATGCTTGTTATCAAAATTACTTTCAATTTGCTCGAGTTCATTATTTCATTTAACTCCAACATGTGATAAAAGTAAAACCCACCAGGAGTTGTTGTCACTTTGTAACAGTCGTTTGACTTCATTAGGGTTGCGCAAAGGCTATCGTTTGAAGTGACGTGATACATTTTCCTTTATAGCTGCTGAGAGAAAAAAGAATTATCTTCTCTTTGTCTCTCTTCCTACCACACACGACTACACATCACATGCACATACGCCACACATGTATATATTTTATTTTAAGTCGCTGAAGTTCTGTACGCACCAGTGTTTCTCCTTGGAGTTTCATTTCAGGAATGCAAATGCCTTGGGCCCAGACACTCAGTGATTTATCTCCTTATTTATCTTTGCACACATCTGCCTGTGCCCTTGTGTCTGCCTGTTGTTCATTCCTCCCTTCTTTCAACTAGCATGTCTCCCATGGGACCTGGGACTCCCCCACTCAACCCTTTCTGCCCCCTTACACTCATGCTTGTGTGTGCATGCATACACACAAATTACATGCACGTGCAGACGGAGGGTGAGAATATTTAGCTGTGTGCACTATTGCAGAGCTTTATGCTACCATCACCTTGCTATTGTCAGCTTTGCCGGGGCCCAATAATCCAGTCTGTTCACGACCATGCACAGAGGTCTCTGCACTTAGAGCATCAACAATCTGCACGCTGTCTCTGCTGGTTTCAGAACACTGCGGTGGTGCATTACTGGAAGCCATAGAAAGTGACCTGATACCCACACTTGCTTTCTGTCAGCAAAGATTACACTCAGACGAGCGCAATGGGAGTTCTGGGCAGACCAACCTGCTGCTTTATGTCTCATGCGGACAAATAGAGTGTGTGCAGGACGGGTTGGAGCTTTGTTTTTCTTGTCAGGAACAGGTATGAATAACAGCAGGGCCTGCCACAACACCCCCCGGGTGAAGTTTCATATCTTCACAGCATTGCCATAACTACTAGTAGTGCAATTGCACTATGTTTCTTGACATGTCTTGCTGCTCATTCAGACGTCCCCTGTCCTCTGGTGCTATGCACTACACCCTTCTCCTAAAGTGCCTCACATTCTGCCTGGATTTCACATTTCCTCGTGCGGGCTTGTCTCGGGCCCTGCAGAGAAACCACCGCCTGGTGTGAGGTCAGGTGTTATTTATCACAGCCGTCTGTGCGGGGAGTTGACATTCGTACCAGCGTTCTGCTCTGCCATTGTAATTGACTCTCCTTGTCTTTTCGAGGACACCAACAGCTATAACTATGTCAGGACACCTCTCAGCTATATATTACCCATCTCAGTGAGGAAGACAACTGGTGAGTTATCATTCTGCATCAGCTAAACACAAGATAGGAGACACGGCTGGTCACTGGGAAATGGCAGGACTTCACAAAGCCAATACAAATCTCAGCCAGATTCAGTTTGTCTCTCTATTAATCTTCTATTTTCTTTTTCTTTCTTTCTTTCTTTCTTTCTTTTTTTCTTTTTTTCTTTCTTTCTTTGTACTTCGCACATATTTTACAACAAATTGTCAAGTTATATAAGTAATAACATAACAACAATCCCCAAGTCGTTGAGGATGAAGTATGAGTGATTGGAAACAATTTGAGGAGAACCACATCTATAAATGCAGGGTTTTTTATCATACTGGCCCAGTTGAATTATTAGAGTCCAAGGTGCAGCCACTTTCAAAGAAAAAAAATAAAGGAAATCTCTTCAGCTTGTCTGATAGGGCTGACATTTGCGGGGCAAAGGCGGCGTGCACATTTTCAGAGGTCATCGGGAGGTAAACACTTATTAATGGTTACCTGCATGACAATCAGATAAACAGGTCATGGTAATGATTAAGCCAAGGTTGGCCAGGTTATAGGCCATGTGTGCACAAAAGCATGTTGGATGAAAGCAGGTTCAAGCTGGTGCTAAAGGAGTGAATGTAATTGTTCTAGGACAGCGATCTTTGACCTGTGATGTGTGAATGTAGTCGACAGAAAGCTCTGGGTCAGTTCGGTAAAACAGCAGAGGCACACGTACGCTCGATGGCAGCTACACCTCTGACATTTAAATATTTGAAAGCCATCCAAACCGTAATGAAGGCACTGTAGGGAGGGATAGCTGCTGACTGGGTGAAATGAAAAGAGAAAAGAAGAAGCAGAAAAAACATTCAACCCAACTTAGGTTCACAAGGTCATTTCCAGCTCAGGGATTAAGTAAACTAAACAAAACTACACAAGCTGCAACTTATCAGGCTGCTTGCATGCCAGGACTTTTTTATCTCCCCCTCATGTTTGTGAGTGTGACAGAGAGGCCTCACAGTCCTCAGCAGCGTCAAACATTAGAAAGACCTTCACTATGCTTAGAATTCATAGTCTTTCCTCAATAAAGAGCTTAAAAAGAATTTTGGATTGTACAGTTTGTGATGGAGGGAGTAATTTTAAGTGTGATACTGTATGTCAGAGCACAAAACATATGCTGCTAAGATCCTCTCTTTTCAACACTTTCATGTCTCTCTTTTCACTTAGTACTTCAATACCCACCAGACTTATCACTTGTTTTTACTGAGAAAAGATGTGTTGATGGCAAGTTAGCTGATTATTCAAAGTCAGAATGAACATGGTTCTTATCACAGCTAACAAAAACAAAGACTTAAATTCTCTGCCTCAAAAGAACATCAAGAAAGTTTTTGTGAGGATCATTTTGTTTATTGTGATGAAATGCAGAGACGATATTTATTGCTTTCTCATATTCCTCCTGTAACTAAGCAGAGTACTTGAAGAGAACTTACTTCTCCGTGAATTGCTTTAACATGTGATCACTGAAAACCACCAGGGTGCTCCGAACATGAATCCTGAATATTTTGCAGCTTTTTAGAATACAGAAAGGCAGAGTGGTTGTTTGACCTTTGGACTTCTTGACATGTTTATTTATGAGATCCTTTGACTACTTGGAAATTTCTCAGTAGGCATTGTTTACTAAGTTTCCAAACTTATAATGGTAGTTGCTGCATAAAATGTTAGAAGAGTTGTCCAAATTATCTATCATAAATAAATAAACTAGCACACACTTTGAAGGATGATGTATTACAGTATAATTTATGATATAAATTATAGTGTGTTTTGCTTTCCTAAAGTTATATTTGGTGGAAAAACTGTGATTTTCTAACATGCTTACTTCCAACTCCATGAAAATTGAACTTTGACCATCATGGAAATTTTGCTCCTTAATATATAACTTTTTAGACTCTTTTTGTTCATATTATCAAAAGGAAAACACAAATTCAGAATAACAATCTATCATACCTAATGTGCATTATACTTTGTGTACTTTAACATAACTGCTTTTGTGCTTCTTTCTTCTTCAAAAGCAAGAGTTTCCAACTTAACATACCACTTAAGAATTTTAAAATAAATTAACAATGACTGAGAAAAACAAATAGGGATATTTTTTTCAGTGGTTTAGATGATAATTATCAAAGAAATGAACAAAAAATAACAGCAGTCTTGATGTATTTAAAAACAAAGTTAAAACACAACACTATTTGCAACACCAATACACCTCTGTCTCTAAACCTCACACTCTTGGCAAGAGAAGTATTTTGCAAACATTTCTGTTTAATCAAAAAGGCTCATAGTTTGGAATTTCACAAGTGCTAGTAATGTTGATTTCATCTTAACAGTACCAAAATATGCCCCATCTACAAGTTATAACATTCAGACATTAGAGAGCTGCAAATGAAGTTTTTTTTCATTTGTTTAAATAAATCCAGATTACAATGTTAAGAGGAAGTGATATCATGCTAAGCTGATATTTATGCTTTACTTCATAACTTACACTGTGTCAAAACCACTGAAAAGAGCCATAGGACAGGTAAAATGAAGCTGCCAAAAATTTTGGCATAAATTAAATAGGTGTGAGAATCACTGTGAGTCAGTATCACCCCAAGAAAAACTTCAACATTAAAAACAGAGAAAAAAAAAAAAGAAAGAAAGGTCATCTGGTTTCCATTAAGAAGATAAAATGGTTCACTCGGAGCCTTTTACTAGCCGCTTTGTTACTGGGAGGCGTCCGTGCTGCTCTCTCCATCATCATCCAGTTGACACAACATTAAAGGCTTCAAACGGCCGCGCAGGGTTCCTTAATCAAAAACTAATTGTAATAGATATTGAGGAGTGCTAACACTCTGACCGCTCAGCTGGTATCAGTGGTCCGAGGCTGGAGATACCATTAAACACAACAAAGGCATGATAGCTGAGACAGGGCAATGCAAGTGTGAAATACAACATGTGGCTGAAAAGACACACATACCCTGATACTATAAAGCACTGGTCCAAAGCAATCCTGTCAAGCTTGGTTGTTTAGAAACAAAACAATGGATCTGGAAAATTCCTTAAAGTGGATACAGTAGGGAGATTTCACAAAGAGCTATGGTAAGGATACTGCAGCATTTTGCCAGGAAAATAATGAACATGTCAGACCTGATAACATTTTTTTAGTTTTTTTTTTTTTTTTTTGTGTTTGGGGGGGGGGGGGGGTTGGGGTGTGTGTGGGGGGGGGTGTGTTTGGGTGTGGTGTGGGTTGGGGGGGGGGCAGAAAAGCTCAATCAG
>JAPZDT010000022.1:12099853-12110333 GCA_029814675.1 Acanthurus coeruleus | reverse complement strand
AAGAGACTTGTAAATGTCAAACAACGGCAGACGCCCCCTTACTTCCCCCTCCTGTTGTTGCTGCGCTTGTCTGTGTTTTTCTGAAGGGGGGCTAGAGGGGGTTGCATACACTTATGGAGACTGTTGTTGTGTAGCAGAAAGAGACAGAGCAAATAAAGTGGTGGAGATGGTTTGAGCCTTTGAAGTAGGGGACGTCGGGGACAGCTGATAAGGGAGCCAGCTCTGAAGTGGAGAGATGGGTTGAGGAAATTCATCAACCTCTGCAATTAGCATATGGGCCTAATTATCATATGAAGCCAATCCTCCATAACCAGCCTCTGCCTACAATATGACTCCCTATCCTTCTATACAATCGCCCATCTCAGTGAAAAATGGCAAGCATTGATGACCCCGGTATTGTCTTATGCCTCTCTTCTCCAAGGCCTGCTTGAATAACTACCACACCTCCAATGTTCCTTTTTCCATTATGCAGTTAAGCCAGACAGTTAATTATCCAGGAGCAGGGAGGCCGGGTCTCTTTGCTGGCTGCGATAACGATATGCTTTGCTGGGCAGAGAATGAAGAGGGCCAGCCCACAGGGAGCTGTGCTGATGTCAGGCAATCTTTCAAAAAAGGCCCAGGCAATTAGATGCACCAGTGCTACCAGGGATGACTAGTGTTATTGAGGATACTGGCTAGCTTCTCTAATGGGGGTATTTAGGGCAATTATGATAAAGATGTCAAGGCGACCTCCCCGCGACGGCTGCTTTTACAAGGGGTACTTCTAAGTGCAAGATCACAGAGCAGAAATAAGGAGTGACTAAACATGCGGACAGTCCCGTGTGGAAGTCTTGCCACCAGCAGAACTGCACTTAAGACTCGTCTCATGTGGAAAATGCTGTCTAGAGGTGCTAAATGGGCTAATCTGCCCTCGCAGTTGACTTTTTATGGGAATTTTGAAGTCTATTATGACAGTCTCAAGAAAATAAACACTCCAGTGCTCAATTAAAGAGCAAAGCCTTGCTGATTTGTTTCCATTTAGCATCATAGATTCAGCACATCTGGCCCGGGGAGAGATTGGAGCACTGTTATTATTTAATGGACGAGGGAAGCTGACCATCTGTAAGGTTGCAGAGCCCCACAAAGGGGCCTTTCATGTGGCTATTGTTGTACACTGCTTGCATCTGAATTGTTTCCATACGCACATTTACCTCAGTCACCACCTTTCCACTACTGGCATTCACCACCTCACATCAAAGTTACAGCTCTAACCGAGAGCTACTGGACACCACACACACCTACAGTATAACCCGCAAGCCCAATTGCAATGTTAGCATATGCCATCCACATGGCTGGCATGACACTAAACACACACTGACTAATGTTTGAAGTAAGTTCAAAGAGGCAAAAGCAGAGGAAAAGTGCAACGTGGAAGCAGCATGTATCCTCTTTCCTCATTCAAAACAGCCAAACAGCTGGTCATGTTCTTACAAAGTGCTCAGTACATTTCCATGATTGTTTTTATACCATGTCTATGGATAATGCACCATGATATCCCTCTCTCTGTAATAACCTCTCTGGATAGATATTAACAGTCAGGAAACAGCAACCCCACTATCCAGATGGAGAAAAGCTCTTCAGTGAAGCACATTCCAAACGTAAGTGTTTCTTTCTGTTGTAGTTCATGGAACAGAGCCATCCACTATTCAGGAGAGACTGAGGAGATTAGATTTGAAGTTTAATGTAACAAACCCTCGAAGTACATGAGCCTCTCATTATAATAATGTAATGAAAGAGTGCTTCTAGAGAAAATTAAGTCGACAAGAGAAATGTAAAGCATAATAAACCAAAAATCATCTTTTTAGCCATTCTAGCAGCAATGATGGTTCAAAAGCAGATTGGTCCAGCACTTTGGCCAGAATAAAAGAACAAAACAGCTATCACATGGATTGCCATGTGCAGACATGGCATTATTCAGTAGGATCAATCTTACTGTATTTAGTGGTTCCCTGAATTTATTTGTAGTGGCACCAGCAGGTGGACTTTTGTGGTTTTAGGTATATAACTGAACAACAATTGGGTGGATTGCAAGTATGCCCCCCTCAGGATGAAATGTAACAACTTTGACCCTTTCGTAGTACATTTATTAGCAGAAGCTGCACTGTGCATTTAGCACTAATTATGAAATTGAACACATAAAGATGGTGAATATGATTAAAAAAAAAAAAAGTTACAGCAGCCTGTGTTGATGGTGCACATGTTAGCATACTGAAGTTAGCATTTAAGTATCACTGTTAAGTGCTGCTAGCATGAGTGAATGAAGACCCTTAATATACTGTATAAACATTGCTGTCTTGATATAGATACTTTAAGATTGGTCTTTTTTTTAAATGACATCACTTCCCCCTCTGTTGTGAGTGTAATACTCATTCACCATATGTGACCTGGGGCTCTGAAAGTACTTAAAATACCAAAACAGTTCATAAAACATCTGCACATTTTCCTATAAAATGAAAGGAACCCATTATAAAATAGAAGATTCAGAAGCTAAACAGCACTCACTCAGCTCAAATAATAAAAACACCATAATGATCTCCTCCCATGTCCTGATACTTCCTTTTTCCTAATTCTCTTTTAATAATTTTTCCTCTCCCATTGGCTGCTTTTCATCCTTTGTCTTTACTCCTCTCACAAAATGCTACCAAAGCATTCTAGCATCATAGGCAAATGGGTACGGGGGCCTCTCTGAAATACTAGCCAATCAATCAGGCCAGGTTTGCCCTTCTGGAGCAACAAGCCCCCATTCTACCCAGCCATCAGTCATGCCCCACCTCTGCTTGTCCTCTTACCTATTTTCACACCATCTCTTTCACTCTACAGCTAACACGATGACTTATTATGTTTTCCAACTTTGATTCCCCTTGATGTTTGCTTTCTAACTCTCTCGCCGCCTGTGAGTTACAATCCTGCCTGTCAACTTTCCATCACAATAGCGGGAAAATTAGCTCCAAATGTTTGGCAGAGTGTCAAAAGCAAGCAGAGGAAACCTGGAGAGAGAAGAGAACGCTTTGAATTTTGATCCAAATTTTCTGGCTATTTACCTTTATCAATAATATTTATCATGAAAAGGAATATCTGTTCTTACCTCCAGAGGAGTTTATGATTGTTGTGCAATCACTACGTTATCTTCACTGAGGTAAAAGTTTACATGCACTATCCTGCACAAGGTCAGTTATAAAAAAAAAAAAAAGAAAAAAAAAGGGAGAGGATGTTAAAAAGCTTTCCATGACAAATTGCCACTTGCGTGAATAAAATTTATAATACCAGTATTGTGTGGAGGTGTATTGTATTCTCAGGGGTCAGGGTTAACCCAAGTGTAATAAAAATGAAACAAAAGTCAAAGCTTTTCCCAAAAGGGTGCAACACATGCCTGTACTGTACTGTAAAAAGGTCACCTTATAGGCTGCAATGTTCCACTATGCACACAGCTAAGAGGAACGTTCACAACATCAGCTAATCTTCAGCTAACAGTTTCAAAGCCTGAGTGATTACACAAGTGTGTGTTTCCATCATTTGCTGTAGATTGCTGCTGATTGGTGGGGTGAGTTTGCGAGGAGCTTCTTAGCCCTCCACATTTTGTCACAGGTGTAGAGAGATGAGATTAGGGAATTTGTCTTTCCATAATAAACCTAAATTGTGAGCAAATCAGCCTGAAAATTGCTGAAAAAGGTTTGTAAATCAAAGACTTGCAGCTAGCCATTCCATTAAAAGCAAAGCATAACCACACAAATTGCAGCCGTCTGAGTCATTTAGTTCCATTAGAGAGGGGTGATTCTCTTAATGCAAATGGATAATCAAGAGCTCTGCATCAGGTCTGGACAGAGGACCAGCATGACCTGCTGTGTGTACATAAACCACAGCTGTAGTGATGGATGGCTGGCTTTACAGAGTGTTGTTCTGTGATGTAGTGGAAGAAGGATCCCACTGTGACTCCCATCCACCGTCACGCACACGAACCTTTCAAAACACCACATGTATCATCGTGCACAGACTCTGAAATGAGGATGTGTGACAATTGGATTTGTTTGAAAGAGAAGGTGTAATAAAAGGGTAAAAAGTTTAGTTTGTGTGTGTTTGTATGTGTGTGTGTGTGTGTGTGTGTGTGCGCACACGTGTGCGTGTGTGTGCGTGCGCGTGCACGTGTGCGTGTGCGTGTGTGTGTGTGTGTGTGAGAGTGTAATTGCATAATCGGGAACACATAACAGCTCACTTGTCTGATTACATCAGAGACACAACAGGAGTGAAAATCAGTCACCTTTGCTGCACAAGCTCTTCTCCTCTGTTGTTTTCTACTCCATCTGTGGTCAACAAGAGGGATAACAAAAGACAAAGCAGAGAAAGAGAGTGAGAGCCGGGCCCATAATCCTTCCAGGAAGAACCCTGAAGGGTTTGGGGCCCTGAAAAATAAGGCTAATTTGAAGGTCATTTAAAGAGCGCCAGGCGCTGCAGCTCAGGAGGGGGGCTTCAGAACAAGTGCATGGGGAGCGGTTCGGGTTGCGGCACTGCGAGGTAGGCGCTCTGACGCTCTCCCTGGTGCTCTTCATCAATCTCTCCCATCCACTGAGAGTCTCCGCTGACCCACATAGCAGGCAGAGGGAGGGGGTTGCCTTTCTTCCATTATTTATACCACTGCATCACACAACCTGCACTTACCTGAACCAAGTCAGCAGAGGAGCTACAAAGGTCAGAGAACCACAGGCAGACATTTAGCCTCTTATTTCCATTCATAGTTAAAGATAAGTGACAACCCCCTTTTCAATATTCCATTTATATTGGAAGCATATTATTGGTGGAGTGGGGGCTAAATGTGGTTTGGTCAAGTCTTAAACTTAATACGCAATGTTTCAGTGTTATAAATTCTAAAAACAACTATATCTTTGATATAAGTGAGTTGTGTACTTACATTATTACATGTTTCCAACAATGTTCAAACTCAAAGAATGAGTCATTTTAGTCAAGCTAAGGGTGTGTTTCATTTTGCCACCTGTCTCTAACTTTTGTACTAATCAGACAGCGTGGAAGGAATCGGCAACCATGAATGAAAAAGTGTGAATAAAACTTCTTAGACGAGTGTTGTCTCGTCTAAGAACATTTCTGCCTGAGTCAGTCAGATAGATTTTCATCTGCAATGGTGGCTGTAATACAATGATATAAACAAATCCCATGATTCCATATCACTTTACGTTATCAAACTACATCTTTTGAGTGAGAAACCCAAGCAGCAGAATTTATATATTGTGCATTTAAGTGTGAGGGATTTTAGCTTTAAGCTGAAGGCATCAGTTTCTTTTGCTGTAAGCACTCATCTCAAAGTGTCTGTAGACAAGTAACATTTTTACAGTTTTCTAATTGCATCATCAGAACAAATACTCCAAAACATGACTAACTAACTCTTTGGATATTAAGTATGCATCTCAGATTATATGTTAAGCTAAGTCTGTTTTATTTATGCGTGAATCATAAATCACAGTTTGTTTCCAGGAACTACACAATCTGAACATATAGTGAGATGGGAAAATCTGACATTCAAATAACTGCAAAAACCGATGTTCTCTTGGATGGAGAGGTTCTCTGCCTCTTTTTTCCTGGACAGATGCCGCGCATTTAACACATGTAGTCAGAGAAGCAGGTGAAACGTGTTTATACTCGACTCCTCTGAGACATAAGCACAATTAACTGTATATTGCAGTATTCTGTGGTGTGCAAGGCCAGACCACAGTGTAATAAGGCCAAGGAGCTGCTCCATCCTCTCATCATTTTGGGGGAAGTCCTCAGCCATGCTATTGTTGTGTGTGTGTGTGTGTGTGTGTGTGTGTGTGTCTCTGTATGTTTTCATTCTGAGGATGCAGACATACTGACAACCCCCTCTACATAATTTTGGAAATGTCTGGCAAACAGTTGCAGATCCACGTTTTAGCAGCAAGTTCGCACGGCTGTTTG
The DNA here is from genome assembly GCA_029814675.1 of Acanthurus coeruleus. Classification (NCBI taxonomy): domain Eukaryota; kingdom Metazoa; phylum Chordata; class Actinopteri; order Acanthuriformes; family Acanthuridae; genus Acanthurus; species Acanthurus coeruleus. The sequence goes on along the minus strand of JAPZDT010000022.1, from coordinate 12,104,354 downwards.
AAGAAGACAAAACTCTCCCCCTACACATATCTCTCTGACACAGCGCCGCTAAACTGCAGTTATAAAGGAATGCACACACTGTCAGCACACAAAACACAGTTATTGGTTTAGTGCACTATTGTCTGAACAAAGAATGGCACTATCACCTCCAAAGCTTTCTGTAATCTTTGATTTTGACACTGAATGGAAAGAAGAGAAGCTTTAGCGGTGAAACAATAGTAGATTTGTTTTCCGCATATGCTTCAAATTAGGCCAAGGTTTGGGTAAGGATAAACACAAGTTTAAGCCATTCTAATTCTTTGCCATAGCAGAGAACAATTCACATTTGAGTACAAAACTATTGTTAAACAAAGCACTGGCATGGAAAGATGCTGCTGGATGGAAATAGAGCTTATATTATCGCACTGTGCCTATCATGTCTTTGCTGTGGACAGCTTCAGTCAGTTGAAAGGAAGGGGTGCCTGGCTTTTTTCTGCGTCTTAACTTGCAGCCATACTGTGATTACAGTACAGAAACAGTTTCTTATTCTATGTGCAAATAACATGCTTTATCTGAAGCATAGCAGCTGTGAAGACAACAGTGTATTAGCTGTGAGTCAGAGTAGGTTAACTTTTTAAAGCAGGAAACCACTAATGCGTTTTAACAGCTATAGAATTTGACCATATTCCTGCAAAATCGAGAATTTCAGGCTCTAGTGCTTTACTTTACTATAGAAAGTAGATGAAAATATGGCACATTGTTTACCGTTTATCAATTCCTCCTCTAAATACTATTTGCCAAGAAAGGGGCTAATGTTCATTGCTGAGAGGTGGGTGTCTGTGGGTTAACTAACACAGGAAGTGGGGACAGCTGTATAAAAGTTAGGTGCTAGTTTGTGGTCTTAAGCAATAACTGTGACACACTATGAGCATTGTATGATTGATGACTCTTGCTGATTGAAATTGTAAATTAGTTCGTAGGCACTCTCTTATCTGAGAACTGAATTCATAATTTGTTTTCTTGTTATGCAAGGCTGGCACATTCCCATGTTGGCAGGTAAAGCACTTAGCTGGGTACAGTTTTACATTGAGACATAATTATATCTGGTCTCAATTGCCTTGTTAGCCCAAACTAGATGTGAACAATCAAACAACAAATGATCACTTTATGGACCTGCTGTAATAGTTCCAAAGAGATAGTTTAGCAAATGTATGCTTTTTTTCCAATATTGTTTTAAGAAAAAAACATTTCTATCAAACTTAAATGATATGAAAAAACATATTATATGGCTTTATACTCATAATAATGTGTGACAATTATTCCAAAATGTTTAAAATGTTAACTGCATTGTGCATTTCTTTTTATTCTGATTCAGCTCAGTGATTACAATAATGCTATGTGAATGGCACTGCACGTGATAACAGTGTTCCTGTAAGAGCTGGGGAAAGTGTGGTTTGTTACCTAGCCGGTCTGCGACCGCACAATTGTGTAGCAAGTTCAGCACAAGCCAAAGTCTATGCAGCTATATGCAAGACACAGGTATACTGACTAATAATGCAAATCCAGTTTTCTTTTTAATGAATAGATAAAAACCTGCTTTAATAGTATATCAAGCATTTGTTATCCGGCCTGTGAATTCAGGGTTTTCAGGCTGACACCTTCCAACAGACAGGGGGGTTTTCTGTTTTCACCTAAAGCTTTGGGTTTACAAGTGAAGCTGACAAGGTTTCCATGAGCCTCTTAAACTGTGAACAGGAAGGCCAAGTGCTAATGTGCTTAGGGGCAGATCTCCATGGTCGAGTGTCTTGACAGATGAAAATGAAGCAATAGCAAACACAGGACTCACATCTCAGGCAGCAGACTTTCTAATGCACAAAACAACTAATGAAAAGTTATTTATCGTTTATTACCATCAAGCTGCATTGTTTCATAAGGGCTAACACTTGTATAATTTCAAAGCAGGCCAGGCATTTTTGGAAGAAAAGACTTTTTTTAGAATTAAATATTTGGAGACATGGTATGACTACAAGAACATGTAATGGCACCACTTCTCCTCAGTCCTAAACTGAAAAGACCTCTTTAAAGTTATTCACCTGAGATGTATGTTGGAATTGGTCCATGGAAAATGGGGAACTTTGAAAGTCTGAGGTGTATAGGGTAAACATACATTAAAAATGTGTTTTTCTTCCGCTGCATGGTTTGTACTATGTAAAGAGTTAAACCAGGAAGCTCAGCAGCTCACATGTAAAAAGGTAACCCTACAAATCCAGTAAGCCCTCACAGATATTCAACTGTAATCTGCAACGAGCAATGCATCAGCTCAAAACCAAATGCATACAACCCTAAATGTTAACTGAGGTTTCATAATTTATAGGTGTCATAGTTTTCAAGTAATACCTGGATTATGGTCTGGATTCTCTGAAGCTCTTTTCCAGAAAGAGGAGTGGAGGAGGGGGTCATAGCTTGGAGGAGCACTCTTAAAGAACTGAAATGGGAGATAAAAGGCATGGCAGGTTACACTGGAGGCGGATATACAGCAGCCAAAAAAATCACTCTAAAAACAACAATGGATTTTCAAGTATTCAAACAGTTATGCTCTGTTCAACTTTTATGTTTCTGCCCGTCCTACATAATGTTAAAAAGTCCAGTTTAACCACCCAGCAAACCGTACATTGTTTGAACAAATGGCGCATTATGGATCTACTACCTAATAACTCATTAACCTTAAATAACACATTTCTTACTAGAGAACTGTACCAAAAGTTATAGATGCAACAGCAGGTCTGTAGAGAGGAAAACTGTGCATGCTTGAGTATCTCTGCTGCTCTTAAACGTTTCATTGAGTGAATTAAAGGTTAGGCTTCAAATAACTAAAAAATACTAATGTATGTCATATGTTATAGTGTCTGAAATTCAACTCCAAAAGCACGTCACTGAAACAGAAGAATGATTAGAAGTGTTTGAACGGAGCTTGGCCAGGGTGAAACATTTTAAGTGCTTACCCTCCACCTCTCATCGTCCAGCCCCACACACTCTTGAATGTCTACGCGTACACACAGATGTCAGAGACATCTGAGTGACTCTGCCTCTGTCGCTGGGTGCCTGCAGTGAAAACAGCACCCCCTCTCTCCCTCCCATCTCTCCTCACCCCCCTCTCCCATCTCTCCCTCTTCTCTGGACGCCAGCCTGACATACCAGACCTTGTTCGTTAGCACATATTTTTACCCACCGTTACTAAATTAGGAAGCCAGAGGGAGCAAATGGAGTGTGGCTGCCAAGGCAGAAGAAGAAGGGTCTGATCAGGCCTGGGTTTGCTGAGGGCCCATGCCAACCCTACCAGCTTCATTAAGAGCCACTTGGGTTTCAGAAATAGAAGCCCAACAGGGACCGGGGCCAAACAGAGCCATGAATGGCCAGCCAAAAACTCACGGGACAAACAAACAAATAAACGGGTTGTCTCATGGTCTGCCAGAATCAACCGGCAGCAGCCATCCCAATGAGCCATAAGAAGTTATCTTAGGCAGTCTTGCACACAAAATATGCCCTGCTCCAAGTTTAAAAGTGGTGACAGTACATATACTGCCAGCCCGATACAGAATAAACTAACCTAGAAAGCTGTCTCTTGAGGCCAATTTCTCAAAGCGGCCACAGAGACGTTACTTCTGTTTATTTGGCATGGATTTTGGGCACTGATGTAAGAAAGGATATTTTCACAAGGAAATGTACATTTCCTCCTCTCACTATTGGCATATAGCATGAATGTCTAAGCACAGAATGATGTGAAACACAGGTATTCCTTATTTGTATTTCTAAAACCATGTTTTATTTTAATTCTAAGAAATCTCACAGTTCTCCATCTACATCCCCACATACAATTAAGATCGTAACTACTATAAAAATAATATACCCATTAAATTGATTAACATTGTACAGCAGCACTGAAATAAATATTGAACTCTTTGCTGTAAAAGTAACTAAATAGAAAGGAGAGCGTGTTGCTTTGTAGAAAGTTTATATGTTTTCTTTGCACTATATTGGACAGACGACAGGGCCTGTGAGCAGTGTAGCTTCAGAAAACCACAAACCATTAGTAAACACTGTACAAAGACATGCTCTTTTAAAAAGGGTTTCAAAAACCATAAAAGAACATCTTTTAGGTTCATTTTACCATTCCATCTGAGTGGCACCTCTCAACCTGTGCACTACAGTCCATTTAGTACCCACCCATTAAAACTAATGAGCTATTAGCAGCTGACTTTGAACAACTTTAAGGGCAATGTTGCCACTCCCATACAGTATGCAAACCAATAAGGATCCAGAGAATGTATGGACCCAGTTTCTATGGAAGATGATTTTGATTAACTGAAAGCACAACAGAATTTTCTTCTATTCATCATGATGCATTTGATTTAATGAGCCTTGCAGGTACCTCTCCTCATAAAATACTTGACAGGAAAAATTATGTTCTTGTTATACCATTTTTCAGACTGTTGGCATGTGCAGATAACAGAATTATGGTTAC
>JAPZDT010000022.1:11683506-11694104 GCA_029814675.1 Acanthurus coeruleus | reverse complement strand
GTCATGATCGTACAGGTTGACTCTTTGAGGATTAACACAAAGTACAGATCAGAGTACCTAACATGAAATGGCTTTCTGTAGAGAAAAGTGCATCATTTTTTGTTTTGTTTTGCTCTGTGACTTCTTTTCTTAGAAAAATTTCCAAGAACATGACACAAGAGACAATCAAGAGTTTGTTCTAATTTCTTTCTTTGTTATAAGAGGCACTTATAAAGAAGAAAAGTAATTGGCCCATTTCACTGTGATGTTTTGTCTTTTTTGTGTGTTCACTGTCAAGCTGTCTAAGTGTTCTTTTTTTTTCCTTTTTCCAGTTTAAAGAAATCAGTTTTGCATATGAGGTACTGACAAACCCAGAAAAGAAGGAACTTTATGATCGCTATGGAGAACAGGGGCTACGGGAAGGAGGGGGAGGAGGGCCTGGCATGGATGATATCTTCTCTCATATATTTGGCGGAGGACTGTTTGGGTTCATGGGGGGACAGGGCAGAGGCCGTAATGGAGGCAAGCGGAGAGGAGATGACATGGTACACCCTCTGAAGTATGTATGTTACTTAGGCGCAGTATTTGTGCTTTGGTGGGTGTTTTAAATATAAAGCAATCTTGCACTCACCCCATAACTCTTTTGTCTCCCAGAGTTTCTCTTGAAGACCTCTACAATGGCAAAACCACCAAATTGCAGCTCAGTAAAAATGTGCTGTGTGGTGCATGTAATGGGTAAGTTTGCTTTGAATGTTTTATTTTAACCATTTAAAAAAAAAAAGCCTCATGTTCTATAGTATAAAAGCCCTGAATATAGTATGTAATTGCAGCAATTCCATTATATGTAAGGTTTTTGTCATAACAATGCTGATGCTTTTTGCCCTTTTAGTCAGGGGGGTAAGGCAGGAGCAGTCCAGAAGTGTGTGGCATGCAGAGGACGAGGTATGAGAATCATGATTAGACAGCTGGCACCTGGGATGGTCCAACAGATGCAGTCAGTTTGCACAGACTGCAACGGAGAGGGTAATATGTCCATAAACACCCACATGCTTACTTAAGTTTTAAAAGGCACAGATAATGTACAATAATGTGCACAGGAGCACTTTGACATTGTTCAGTCTCTGTGTGTTTGTGCAGGCGAGGTGATAAATGAGAAGGATCGCTGCAGAAAGTGCGAGGGTCATAAGGTGTGTAAGGAGACTAAGCTGCTGGAGGTGCATGTGGACAAAGGCATGAGACATGGACAGAAGATCACATTTTCTGGGGAAGCTGACCAAGCACCAGGTGTCGAGCCTGGAGATATAGTCCTGGTCCTGCAGGAGAAGGAACATGAGGTAAAAAAAACAACAACAATTGGCTTCTCTAATATTGATTGTTTAGCTGTATTTACTTTATAATCATGGCTCAGAAGATATCAGTTTAGGGAATGTTTCACTATTTATTTGACAAACGCAATATAATGAATGTAAGCAACAAATTTGGGATTTTAATTTGAATCAGGACTTCCGCCGTGAAGGAAGTGACCTCCACATGGTCCAACGTATCGGCCTGGTGGAGGCTCTGTGTGGCTTCCAGATGACTGTCACACACCTTGATGGACGTCAGTTGCTTGTCAAATACCCACCTGGCAAGATCATCGAGCCAGGTAAACATGTCTTTGTACTACACAAATTGATTTAATCTCTTTTCATGATAATCCTGTCTTTTTGTTTTGATGAACATTATAGTGAACAACTATTAAGAGGGTAATGAAGCAAATCTTTATTTTGGGACAATAGATTTAAAGTTGCTAAAAACATAAAACACCCCACAACCCTCTGGAGAAGCAATCCATATTGCCAGTACTAATACTTGTTTATAATAAATTTAAAATCTTCTTTCTCAAAGTAACAAAGTGCGTAAATCTAAAGGTCAGAGTTCATGCTGAAGTCATGGCCATACTGTATCATAAGATTCTCATTGTATCATAAGATTTTGATTGCATGTGCATGACTTTACACCCTATTGTGAATGTGTTGCAGGCTGTATTCGAATGGTGAAGGGAGAAGGAATGCCTCAGTACAGAAACCCCTTTGAGAAAGGAGACCTTTACATCAAGTTTGACGTCCAGTTTCCTGAAAACAACTGGATTAGCACTGAAAAACTGAATGTGAGTCTCAATAATCAAGCATCCTGATTTGCAGAGTTTTAACTCTGTTAAGCCTGAATGACTTTAGTGTCATGCTGTACTCTTTTTTTTTTTCCCCTCTAAATTTGGTTAATCTCTTTCAGGAACTTGAGTGCTTGCTGCCTGCTCGTGCTGAGAATCCTGTGATTGCAGCAGATGCGGAGGAAGTTGACCTGACAGATTTTGACAGGAGTCAAGGTTCAGGAGGAGGAGCCAGGAGAGAGGCCTACAATGATAGTTCTGATGAGGAAGGGGGCCATCATGGCCCAGGGGTGCAGTGCGCACACCAGTAGAAGGACTCGTACATAAAGACATGCACACACATGAACACATAAAAAAAAGAACATCCTTGAGTCCCATTGCTAACACAATTCAAGACTTGACGCGCATACATGCACAGTTCTCTCCTTTCATGATTCCTATGAAAGAGACACACATAAATACTTAAACACATATATCCGCCCTCCTCAGTTCCATGGTGCCCATAAGTCAGAGATATGCTGGATGTGTGATGGCTATTTTGTGTTTATGGACAGTAGTGCTCATCAAAGCCTCCAGCAGGAAGGTAGTCTCAGTCTCAGAGGTTCACTGACTGAACTTGACTTGGACCTCCCCGTTTTCATCCTTGGCTTTTACCTTTCACTGTGGGAAACACCAGTCTAGTGTATAAAATGCAAATATTGTTGACTATCTTGTACAAGATGTAGTTTAGTCTATCACACACAAGCGCATGCTGCTTTCTTGCTGAAGATCTTGCACATGTAGATCCAGGGTCGATACTACAGAGAAATCTGACAGCACACCTGTTTAAATTTCAGTGTGTCACTGCTATCAAGTGCCCTGCTACCATAAGAGCTGACCTGATTACAACTCTAAAAGTGTGTCCTCTGCACAGCCTGCTGAGAGCCGCACGTGTTAAACCCATCGCATCCCCTAAAGTGAGCTGTCCTATCTCAAAAAGGGGACTGGTTCTGTTTAGTTCCCAGTTGTCACATTGCTCGATATTAAAGCCCTGAATATAGCACCTGTCAGCCAGGCACCACGTTTTCATAGTTTGGAATCTAAGCTTGTTGGTCTTTGTTTATTTGAATGTTCGCGTGTTCAAGGCCACAAAACTTGAACCTAAGTTGTGTACTCTTCATTTGATATGAGGACACACTTGTGGACTTTTTATGTATGTATGTGTGTAATGCAGTGGCTCATTGTGTGTGAGCTGCTTTGGAATGTTTGGCTTGTTAGGGTGATAGCTATTTCTGATTTGTATTGGACTGCAGTGGACACTATATAGAGTCAATTACAGAGAAAAAAAACAACAATGTTTCAATTGCTGAGGATCTCTCCAATGTAGACATTTTCCCTCTTCTCACCGGGACAGAGAGATCATCTTCTCTTGCAGGATACCACTGGGCCCACACCAACCATCTGTATTATAAATATCTCCCCATCGTAGACTTGTTAGCCAAATCCTTTAACATGTAACATTATTTCCATTTCCATAGACCTGTACATAAATACAGCCCCAGTCCGTAGGTGCATTCCAAGTCTACAGCAGTGACCTTCGTCTAGTCACATTCTTTCTAACACAAATGAGTAATGGCCGACATTGCCAGTATAAATCTTGCATTCACAAGAACGGGAGTTGATGGAACCTCTGTAGACTGTTGACATGCACCTCTGTGACTCATTGTGTATGTATTTTAGGCCACCGGGGGATAATGTGTACACAACTAAAAGGGGTCATTGTTAAATGACATTATTGTTGATGCTCATGTTTGTCAAGATGATAATTAAACTGTATAATACACAGTCACTATAAGTTTGAGATCTGTTTTATTTCAAATGAATGGCCTGGAAGACAAATATGGTGTGGCTTTATGACCACAAATAAACAGAAAGTGCACCACTACTGTAAATCAGCAACATTTTCCTTTATGATCCAAATATTATCTGAGATAAACATTATATTTGTTGTGGTTTTTTGGTGTTTTGAAGACGACACTGTCAACAACTGAAATACAGAATTAGGGCCTAACATTTTATTTTTTTTTACAGAGGTTTAAGCGGTTGTAGCTTCTCAGTCTGCTCCATCATCTGTTTCTTTGCTGTGTGGAGCTACAGGACCCAGGAGTTCCCTAAATCCTGCAGTATTCCTGAAAGATAAAAGAGCAAGGCAAACCTTTTTGATACAGACATTTTTTAAAAAAAATCAGGTAATTCAAGATGTTTTTACATTGGCAATAAAATAGTTTACAAATTAGTTTACAAATTAAGTAAAAAAAAAAAACAATAGAAAAAATGAGATGGTGGTTAACATATCTTTGGTGCTTCCTGTCTAATTTTAAGGGATGTCCCTGACCTGTCTCGTTTGAACTGCATCACATAGGATCGCTCTCTCCTCAGCTGCTCCAGTCGCTCTCTGACAACCGTCTTCTGCTGGTTCTTATCCTCCTAAAAAACAACAATGGTTATATTACAAAAATTAGACCAAAGTACTCAGATTGATTCCCTTTATTTACATCATTTTACCTGTGGTAGATCTTGTGTGAGGTGCCTGAGCCTGTCTGTGTGTTTCAGCCCAAGGAGGTCTTCCTCTGCCTTTCTGTTCTGAATGATCGACAGACGCTCCTGAACCTGAGAGACAAACAGTTCCAGAGTGACATGTCACCTCTGCCTCACCTGAGTACTCTGTCAAGCGCCCTTCTATCCACCTTTCTTTAGCAGGTGAAGTTACCAGAAATCCCTGCTAATCTCCTATACTTTGCTCACCCTCAGCAGTTGTCTCTCTCTATCTCTCTGCTGCCTCTGTTCGACCTTTCTCTGCATGTCCACCAGGTTGCGCATCGTCCTTTCTCTCTCCATTGCTGAGACTGGTTCTCCAGCCATCCTTCTCTCTGTCAGTGTGGATTCTCCCTCTGCAGGGCTACAGTCAACCTTTACAACAGGAGACAGCAGAGAAGTGACGCTTCCAAAAAAGTGATTAACATGCAATAACCACTCACATTAGTTTCACATATATGTAATTGCAGACTTACTGTGTCTTGTGAATTATATTTCTGGTCCTCAGTATGGGCAGGGTCATGCCCTCTCAGGTCCCACTGCTCTGGCCCTGTGGCAGTGGGACACATTTCTACCTTAACCACTTCTCTCTCCACTTTAGCAGTATCATTGGTTAATTTAGAGCAGAGGTCACCAGAATGCTGCTGAATCTCAGGAGGGTCAACCAAGAGTTGTGGTTGTTCAGACTGTAGGGTCTCTGCCATCAAAGCATGTGTTGGAAGGTCACATCCAAATGCTGCTTCTCCCTTCAGGGGTAGATTAGCTACTTTTCTCTCTTTCAGTGTTAACTGATGAAAATATATGAAAGAGAAAAAATTAAATGCACGAAACTAATAAAATACTTTGTGGTATGCTTTACACTCAAAGAATACCTGTCTGAACTGCCGCTCAGCAGACTGTGAACATGGATGACCTGTCGAAACAGTCTGGAGCAGAGTGAGTTTCAGGTCTTCTCTGTCTCTCTCTCCAGAAGTTTCCTCACACCGTGTGTGTTCAGCTGTGCTGCATATGTCACTTAGCTGGACTTGGGTCATCAAAGTGCTCTCAACATCCTTCAGCTGTTCTTCAGCCTCATAGCTGGTGTTATCCTCTGGTGGTTTGCTCCAAGCAAGGGTGATCAGTGAGCCCTGTTTCTCATAGCTCTGTGGGCTCTCTGTCTTACTACCCTCTTCCTCTACCTGGGCTCCCCCCTCTGCAGCAAGACTCTGATGAGCATCACTTGTTGCTTTTGATTCACATAAAATCTCCAAGTAGGGCAGGTCCTCTGTGGCCACTCCACAACCTGGTTTAATGCAAAGTATTGTAATTGCAGCCGTGAGTGAGTGGTGATATGAGATGGCTTGTGTTTACGTTACCTGTACAGACGTCCTGATTGTTGGTCCTTCCTGCGGCTCGCACCTCAATTGGTTCTCTGCGGTTACTTCTTGGATCGACTGATGGAGCTTCAGCTGGTCCACTATTGCTGTTTGGAGCATCCACTGGTCCACTGCGGCAGGAAGGAGCTGTCATTAGCTCATTCCTGCTATTTTCAGTTAAGTTTGGAGTAAGAGTAGAGCCTGCAGTAAGAGGGGCATCTGAGAGCAGCTGTTTGAGTGAGTTGGTGTAGTGATGTCCTCGAAGTACAGATTCAAACTCATCTCGCAGAGCTTGTACACGATGTCCCCCCTATAAGAAACACAAAAAGGGAGCATTAGTAACCATAGAAACTTTGGATTTGCTGCCGTGGTTGTCACTACCCACCTCATCCATCAGTGCTGGCAGTACTTCAGAAGCCTGGACTTCCTGGAGCTCCATCAGATGGGTCAAGAGGAGCAGGGAACAATGCTCCAGTTGGTGCTGGGACCATATTGCCGGTTTACTGCTCATGTGGGTCTGCATTTGGGGCTGAAGTTTGGGCTGCAGGTTTGTTTGCTTTATGAGGGTCTTCTCCTCGTTTGGTGTCTGCAGGCTGGTATGGATTTGTCTCAGCCTTTTTAAACAGCCATTTCCTGAAGTGTCTTGCTTATGACTATCTGTGTAGAAAACAAGAAATGAATGAGGGAAAAACAAAAGAAAACCAATTCTGACAAACACACAGCAGTAACGGAAGAAAGTATTGATTACCCTCTATTGTTGGCTCTCTGCAACCTGGCTCCTCCAGATCCTCCAGGGAAACCCCATGTACAACCCTGACCAGATGCTTCCTCTCCTGCTCCTGAGTCAGCACCAGCAACTGCAGCACTGCCTGTTGTAACAGGGCCAAATTTATGTCCTGCTGCTGTTAAAGCTACTGTGCATGCACTGCAAGTGACCCAGAACCAGTTGCCTATGAGCAGATCTACACTACCTGCTGCAGTGACGCTGAGATGAAGTCTGTCTTTAGCTCCTCTTCTTCACCTTGCAGCCACAGGGCCACCTGCTCTGCTCTGCATGGACTCTCCACATGTGGCCTGAACAGATACACGAGGAAAACACAGAATGCAGCAAAAACTAAGCATATAAAGAGCTTGATGTAAGACTAAATGGCAAATTTAATTCCAGTCTTAAACTATTATTTTCACTTAGTGTTTGTTGACTCACCATGTCTCCCAGGACTGTCGAGCTGCCAGAAGAGCACTGTAGGACATTTTTTCTCTCTGAGCTTTAAGAGTTGCAAACTTGATGTATAGACACAACAGCTTCAGGCTCTCCCCGTCAAGTCTGGAAGGCAAAAGATTAATGAGTCAACTTATTTTAGAGCCATGTATGAATTTGTGTGTATCAAATTTGGAGAAAATTTATTTGCAAACACTTCCTTGCATTAGTCTTTACCTCCTTTGGGTTCAAGGTAAACAAAATCTTACAGTAAGTCAGTAAGATTATTTTAAAAGTGCTCTTAAATCAACCATGTGGGACTGACATCTCAACTGACATTTGGATTTTCTTGTGTAGACTGTGTAGTGCCTTGCTCCCAGCTATTTAAAATTTGCGTATTTCTGTACCCAATGTGTTTTAAAAGTGTTTACCTTGTGCCCAGGACTGCTAGTGCTTCCCTTTCTTGTTGACGACATGTGTGTAACTCACACAGGAGTGAAACAGCCGACCAAGACTGATCTCTGAGCTCAGGCTGGCCTCTGAAAGATGCTCCCAGACAGACCCTGCAGGAGAATCATTTCTATTACAATGCTTTTGTTCAACGCCCATTGAGGCAGACTGACAAGTTGAGCACACTATATTTTTTTACCTCTGTTGTTGAAACCAAGAAATATTGTTGTATTTTTAAAATTTCTAATGTTTCATTATGTTGAGTTTCATTTCATCTAAAATGTACAATAATAACCCTGCTAAATGTGTGTTACCTGTATATCCTGAATGCTCCGGGGAGCTCAGCCAAACCGAGCAGGTCACCTGACTCCAAAGCTTCCTCTGCAAGATCCTCCAGCCCTTCCTCTTCTTTGTGTTGTTGCCATGGCAGCATGGTCTCCCAAATACTCAGAGCTGTGTTTCACAAAGAAAAAGTAAAAAAAACACAAAAGCCAAGAATCTGAACCCAGCTCTGTGATCCTGAGCAAACTATACTCAGAGATATTAGCTTGCTCTCAGTTTTATACTCTTATATTGTGACAACAGTTCAGAGAAATGTTTCCTTACTAAAGTGCTCCTGAAGCATTTCTGTAAAGAGCAAATGGGTCACCACATCATACTTCACCTCCACCAAGAGGAGTACATCTGACAGGGTGACACAGCCCCAGGCCTGAGCTCTGAAAGCTGGCCTTTGTCCCTGCCAAGGAGAGGGCATTATACTCTGTACACCCTCTGACGCCAGTCTAAGAGGAAAGACACATATCAGCATCGTGACTGTAGTAAACAAACACTTTAATGAATAAAAGGGGGCTTGTTACGTAAAGCTGTTTACTTTAAATCCTTTACTTCAAGTCAAAGGAGCAATAATGCAATGCATAAAAACTCAGCTAAAGTGATACTTTGTGACTTTTGAAAGAGGAAATAACAGATAGTTCCTCAAATTAAAATAACAGTGGAATTCATTAGCAGTAAAAATGCATGGTTGCTCAAATCATTTACTCTTGGTGCTACAGCTTTATTTTGTTGCTAGTTACCAGTGGTTTGGTGGCTCATGTCGGCAGATTTTTTGTGGATATGAATCAGTTCACTGAATTTTTAAAATCTTGTGTTTAGTATCATTGCATTACTATCACTCATGGCCACACTGACTGCAGTTCTTGTCTTATTGAATTTTTAAAGTAAGCCCCAGTATGCAAGACACCAAAAAACTCTATCCTTTTTTGTGTACTCTGGTTGAGTCAAATATCAAGTAAGTATTGGAAAAAAAAAAAAAAAGAAACTCCAGTGAAGTACTCATACTCACTCTTCACCGTATTTGAGCAACTCTTTAAACTTGATGCACTCACTTAGCCCAGTCTTGCCTGGTCGCCTTCTTGAGCCTCTTCACACCCCTCGCTCTTCCATACAGCTCTTTCTTACCCACACATCTCTCCTGTGCATGGAAAGTAAATGTATTGATGAGCAGAAAAACTGCTATCACAAAGGAGAAAATCTGCTACATTGCAAAGGCACGTACCTGTAAACTGTTTGTGTCAAAGTTGCATGACTGTAAAGGTTCTGAATCAGATTGGTTGTGAGCTTTTCTAAAATCCCTTGGGTCTGAGTGTTGGTGCAGGCAATTCAGCACGTGAAGATCAGTGATGACGTGCTTGTCCATCGAATAGAGAGTGTCAAGATTTCCAACATTTAACATCTGGAGGTCCCAGTACAGCTGGAGATAACAATAATGACTCTGAATGTTAACAAAACAGTATTTTGGTCAATGTGTTTCTTAAACACACTGATATGAAATTAAGTGAGAAGACAAGTATTTCACAGACTACCTTTTCCTTCCTTTCTCTCTCCCTTTCAATTTGTAAGAGAACATCCAGCACATTTTTACCAACACAGGACCAGTTACTGTCACCTCCTGCAATCTGAAACACACAAGGAAGTTTTTGATAATGATGACTAAAGGTTTGACCAGTGAGAGCTGCATCGACAGTGACATTTATTGTTTAATATATGTCTGAGTTTTACCTTTTTCATGGCTGCATGTGCGTCATCGGTATCTGCGTGAACATGAAACACTCTGCGATAGAGGAGACTCACATCTTCAGAGGAGAACTCTGCTCCGACAGACAAACCCAGGGCTTGATACAGACCAGCGACACAATCCTGAAGGACGATACAGGGACATTAGTTCTAGTTCACACATAAAAAAAACAATGCAATTCTCAAACTACATCAAAGTATCTTACTTGCTCCATGTTTTCTCCACTGTGGGCTGATAAATTATAAAATCTATTACTATGGTTACAGCAGTCCTCTTAACAACAGCTGGATCAGGTTACCAAGCAACAAAAGTGACAGTGTGTCTGTCAGAAGGAGACAGGAGTGAAATGTGATACATGGCCATGTGACACATTACACCTGGGCTCAGTAACACTGAACTACTTGTGAAAGTTAATGGATTATAAATGATGTATTATTGTACTTCATGTTGACTGACTGATTCTTATAAAACAACCCTCCCTCCTGGAAAGAAACATGCAATTGGAACTAATCTTGGAAAAAATCAGAAACTCATCTCAGACCCTCCTTTGCAGTCTTTTAGTTGGGATTACAAGTTTTTTTGGTTCACAGGCAGCTGTTAACTCAGTACATATTCAACCCTTATTCATTTATTATCAGGGAATGTATTCTCTTTATTTATTTCAATGTTACATATAACAATTTAACATTATATCAAATTTTTTAATATTTAGCTAACCCTATTCCTAAAATTATACTCGTAGTAGTTATACACATTGAAATGATAACTCATCCTCTTCGTTCCTGGGCTAAGTCGAAGCGACAGCACTAAACTGATGAC
>JAPZDT010000022.1:11652586-11663840 GCA_029814675.1 Acanthurus coeruleus | reverse complement strand
GGTCACTGGATGACATCAATTGCTGCTGTGTGTGGAAGTAGAACCGAAGATAGTGCGGCCCATTGAAGAACCAGTTGCATCTGTCCTTGTCGTAACCATCTGTCCGAAAGCCGAATACATCAAACCCACCACGATCCAACCCAAATGGATCAAACCCATGCACACTGTAGCCTTTGTAACCGAAAAGCTCTGATATTATCTTCTCTTCTCTATCGTCTCTGTGTGTCCTAATATCACTCTCCTCCATTTCATCTGTCTCATTCTCAAATACTCCATCCTTACGCATACCAAACCAGGTGACATTAGCACGGTCAAACCCATAGCGGTCGTAACCAGATATGCCATATCCATCCCTATTAATGAAGTCCTGGTTAAACCCATCTTTGCCATAGCCCCACCTATCCCAGCCGCTCTGGTCATAGCCATCACGATCATATCCATGTTGGTCGAAACCACTGCTGTCAAAGCCTTTAAAGACAAAACTATTGTCATGTGATTTGTACTTGTCAGAGCTACGCTTTTGATGCTTTTGACTTTCTTGTGGGTGCGTTTGCAATGATGTGATATTACAAGGTGCACCAATGGTTATTGGCACATATACAATACACATCTGATGCTGGGAGGAAGTCACATCATCCGGTGTAACATCAAAAGGCATCATCTTAACATGCCTCTGTCTAGCAGGGTAAAGAGTGGTACTCTGAGCATAATCATCAGTAGAAGTTTGTCTTTTTGATCCATGCTGGTGTTTTTCTTGCCACTGTGCCCACAGCTTGTCCATAAATGCCATGTGTGACAGATATAAGGGGTCATAAGAAGCCAGAGGTGATGCCATGTGACCCCCTACCCACAGTCTAAAGAGGCCAGAAAAGGTCTGTAGAGACTGGGAGAACACTTGGAAGTCTGCCTGGTTTAGAGTCCTCTGCAGGGTTACTGCATCTGGTAGCCATACCTAAAGAGGTTGATGGAAATCAGTTGTACAAGACTTGGTTTTAATAATGCAGCTCAAAACACTCATATGAATAAAACCTGTCTGACATACCGAGGAGTTAAAGCTTCGTCTGAGACATGGGGACCAGTGGAAACGGGATGTCAAGCCCTGGAAAGGGTGATGCCGGACACAAGCCGAGTCAGGATCACCGCCTCCTCCAAATAATCCAGCCTGCCAGGCAGCTGAGGACTTCATTGACCCAGAATCCACTGTCCACTCAAAATATGGGAGTGCCAGTTTGCAGGATGATACTGACTGCAGCTCAAGCTCTACTAATCGCAGAAAGTAGCGGTGCCAGGGAAGGAAGAAGGCATCATCACCGGCCAAAGGAGAGAACTCAGCTCGCAGTAGTGCAAAGCCTTTCCACATAGCTAGATCCACATATAAACACACAAATAAACACTAAAAAAATCATAATAATTAAACAAAGGCATGATTTCAAATTTCAAAAGGTAAAAAAGGCAAGGAACAAAAAAATTTAAATCTTTGGTCTTACCTGGTCTGGAGTAGAGTTTCTTGATTGCTCGTTGGTACAACCTCCTCTCTCTCAGTGTTAGGTCTCTAATCTCTTTGCGCTGGGTCACATGTCTGCACACACATTCAACTCTGCCACTGCCTGAGCACATACACTCCTCACAGCCTTGCTTGAACCATTCCCCATGTCTCCTAAGCTTCTGCTGAAAGAAGCATCCACAACCTCCATCACATCTCATGTCAGAGCACTTCACCCCAGGAGAGAAGCTTATTACCTGTGCTTCTCCAGCTTGGTCCTTCACCAGAGTCTGGCACTGTGTCAGAGTGAGGTAATTGCAGGTAAAAGCGAAATCCGGATCCTTGTCACAGTCTACCTTTGTGTGGTTTGCTTTAAGATCTTCAAACTCTGTGCTGTTGAAGTCCATATTACTATACCAAATTTCGTCCTCCAAATTTTGCTGGTCGTATCCCAGGAGAGTCGCTTTCACAGAGATGTTGTATCCATGTTGAGTGTAATGCTGATGGTCTGTGGGAAGACTCTGCCTTGATTTGCGGAGACAGCATGCGCCCAACATGCACTGGTCCCTACAGGCATTATAGGAAGGGAAGTTGTTGCTGCTGTTTCCAGTGCAGTAGAGGAACTCCTCACATAGGCCAGAGGTAGGATTAAAAGCCCAACGGCGTTGAAAGGGCTGCACACCTTCACAGTTGCTCTCTGGCTTGGGTGCCCAACATGCCTAGAAGTGGGGAGGGGGGATAGAGGGCCTCTTACCCAGCCTTACACCCCACTGAATTGCAAATAGCCAGTACTTATAAAGGAAAACAAGAAAAGCACAGCACTGCTATTGGGCTCACCCAATGCAGCAGGCCAAGCAACGCTGGAGGGGTAAACCACAAACAAACAAAAGACACCTTGATTCCACCTGGCACGGCTCTATGATGTCATGTCTGTGACATAGCTTTATTCCATCAACCATGTGGTGTCAGATTTTGCTGATTTGGTCATTTTGATGCCGATACGTGAACCAAGAATATGCCATGGAATCAAGCTAAGACAGTCACAAGTGATCTAAAAATATATATCAATCACATTAAAGGAATAGCTTGACATTTTGAAATACACATTCATTTGCTTTTGTTGAGAGATGAAAAGATACCACTGTAAGATCATCCTGTTAAATATTGCTACAGCCCAGAGACATTAAACTTAGCTTGGCAAAGACTGGATCTAAGGAGATATGGCCAAGCCACCTCCAAAGATTAAAAAAAAAATCAGTCTACCAGCACCTTTGAGGTGGTTATCAATCTATCTTGTGAATTTTATCAGTGTATTTCCCAAAATGTCTAACTCACTACATAGCAAAGTACAAAGGCAAAATAACAACAAAAAGACTAAAAAGAAAAAGCTAAAACTATAAGAAACTAATAGAACACTACTGGAACACAACACTGAACAGAAGGGGCTTCAAACTATTGTTTTCATTTGAGATTTTGACCCACCTCAAGCATTTGAAAAGTACTGGAGACCTGTCAGGTAACCAAACAAACAGTAAGCAAATTTTCTGACTCAGATTCAAAATTAATCAACTACATGAAATGAAAATTTAAAAAGCACTCAAGAACACATGCTTGACAATGCATGGCTAAAACTCTAAGGTCATACTAGCAACTCTGTGAGGCTGCGATTAGGCACAGCAGTGCCTTTAGCTTAATGTATAGCGATGATAATACCAACACAATAACACAGTTACAATATTAGTGTTAACTTGCTTGCATTTAGCAGGTATAATGTTTACCATGTTTATCATCTTAGTCTAGCATATTAGCATGCTAACATTAGCAGATTACCACCAAATCTTGACCTAAGGATGGCCCTCGAAAAAGATTTAGGTAAAACTCAAAGTAATTATAAGTCATTCTTCTTGCAACTTGAATGTTTTAATCTTCATAGAAAATCATTTATTAGTTTTTGAGTTATTCCAGCCAAAGTGGTTGACTGACTGATTGACAGGCTAGTTAAATAAGAAACAAATCTGAATGTGTCATTATTATTTTCACATCAAGTGTTTTGTAACATATTATGAATCTACTCTACCAATTCTACCACAAAAATACCTGTTTTAGCTGTCTGTCACACAGTGGTCCCTTGGTGTTGGGGGGACAGGAGCAGTGAAACCCAGCAGGGTCAGAGGTCAAGACGAAACACACGCCTCCATTTAGACAGGGGTTAGACAGACAAGGGTCTGAGAGAGAGACGGCCATCTGCAAACCAGCTACTTTACACCAGTTAAACGTGTGTTAGTTTTAGGTTGTTGCAAAGGGTGCCAAAATCATCGGGTGATTTGATTGTGTTTTTGTACGTGAGCAACAAAGTTAAACAGAAAAAGCAATAGAAGGAGTAAATGAGGCAGAGAAAGAAGACTGTCAGAGGCCGAGTCATTCTTACCTTTGATGTTAGCTTGGCATGTGACCTTTCCAGATGTGCATGTACACACAGTGTTGAGGTCAATCAGCCACTGCTGTCCATTCTCCACTTCACGCCCCTCCCACACACATCGTTGCCTCACACACTCACATCCCTCCAGGTACTGCATGCGTGACTGCAGATCTGCATTCTGTGGAAAGACAAACAATGAAAATAAACTGTCACATTTCCTCACTTTTTATTAATTGCCATTCACCTTTTTTAGTTTATTTCTGAAGAGTTATACATCCTAAGTTCAATATGTACCTGAGTTTTGACCATGTCCAGCATATGAGTCAGCTCCTCCAGCCTCTTCTCCAGCTTCCTTAGCCTGTCGTCTTTCTGCGCTTGAGAAACAGACTTTACCCCTGGTGGCCCCAGCACCACACCTCTCTGCAGCTGGTCACTCTGGATGTCCTGGGGATAATGCTTGGTTTGGTCTGTTGGCTTGTGGCTTGTTTGAGGTTTACTAGGGGACACATCCTGCTGGAACATTCTGCTGCTTTTAGTCCGAGAGTATGAGCTTTGGGTGTCTGTGTACTGAGAAGAGAGTAGAGCATCTAGAGGGAGAAAGTTGGTGGGAGAAGAGATTCCTTAATAATTCTTGATTAAATAAAAGAACAAATTTAGAGACTAAGCAAACAATCTGGGAAATCTTTCTGCCTGAGGACCAAAAGATAAGATCTAATGCGCATTAAACCAAGTTGATTTCATTACTAAGTTTTAACTCTGTGAGAATGAGAGCAATATTTTACTGTTTGGGACACAAGACAAAGTTGCATTGGACATAAATAAAGACATAAAGTTCCATCAGTTATTCAGCAGTTAGCAGTAACAACAGTTACCACAATTGTGTTAATTCAAGCACAAGTACACATGCATATTGTGCATAAAAAGTAAAACTCAATTACAACTCTGCAGTTAGCTTTAAATTCTTGCCTTGAAAGGCATGTTTTTTAAGTTTTCTGGGCATTTTAGGCCATGTCTATATAAATTTGTCCTTGATTTGTTCTCAAATGGAATACTGAAATGCATCATTTCCCTTAATTTAACCTTTCAAACAAAGGAAATGTTTAAATGGTTCTTTCTGTACCTGTAACATTGTCACAGAGCCACGGTCGCCTTAGATATGCTTTCATTGAAATCTCGGCCTTCTTCAAATATCCCTGCATTTATACAGAAACACAAAATGAAGAATTGCACTGTATATATTCGATGCACATTGAATGGAGACAAAATGTGGAATACAACTTTAACGCATGTTGAATGATTGCTTTCGTTTTGGACATACAGTCCTGTTCTGAAGTATTTTAGAATGTTGTTTTTCTTTGTAATTCATCACTTTTTGTTATCATGTAAAAAATACAGATGGCAGTTATGTCTTTAAAAGATTTCTCAGAGAAAAAAACACAAACACTGTAAATAGCAAATATCAGTAGAAGTGATGTCTTTTGTTGTCCTCCAATATGTAAGTGTGCACTGTACACAGTATGTGCAAGAAACTCACACTAAATTTACTATCCCTTTTTCCTGGTGTGCTGGCAAGAGTGACAACAACATCCTGAGGCAGTTCCAGGTTGATTCCGTCTTTACTTTTTATCGGTGTAACTACAGCTTCTTGACAGTCTACAAAAAATATCAGTCTATCAGTCTCCAGGCTCACAGCCAACTGTACCCACTCCTCCTTGGCAAAGGGGTTTCTGCTGGGGTAGTGAAAGCTGACTTGGCCCTGAGCTCCTCCTGCAGCTTTGTAGTCCACATGCAGAGTGTTATTGAAGGTGGAAGAGATGATCTGGAGGATGGGTGAGGACGCAGAGGAGAGTGAGAAAAGAGTGGCACTGGAGCCTGATGCCTGCTGCCCCACCAAATGCACCCCCATGCCAGCCTGAAGCTTGGAGTGCAAGAAATGGGAATATTCACGAGGAAGCGTCAGGTACGGTGCCCTTGGACGTATTCTGTATGTTGTACTGCTGGGACTCTGCAGTCTGGACACACCATTCATGTGGTGGGACATGTTTAGAGCTGCCAGAAGGTCAACCACTGAGAAAGAGATAAAACAGAGTCCGACTTGAGACACACATGCATACACGTCCACACTGCATGAGGTCGTGCTCTGGCTAATGGAGGCTGACACTGTGGTTTCTGGGTTGTGATGAGTGTGAGTCTGTGTGAGGGGAATCAGAATGAAGCTATTCATTAGCCCGTCACACATGGCTGCCTCACTGACCTCAAACACAACACCAACAGGCCATCATGAAACAGTTAGCCTGATCTGTCTGCCTCTCAATTCATAAGCTCTCAATTTGAAGATAGTGTTTCACTGCTAAAAGCAGAAACTGAAAATAATGAGAAAGTTTTTTTTGGTATATCAGATAAACATATGGCATCCTGCATGAATGGAAAGTAGCTCAGTACAGCAATAAGTACTTAAATACAAGAAATACTGAATGCTTATATTTGATCAATTCTTTGCTTTCTACTGGTACTAATAGAGATTTTCCACAAAATATCTAATTAACTTGTAAAATCTGATGCATTATAGATTAAATGACTCAACAATACGTAAAGTACTAACTTCTCTTTTAACCACAACAAGAGAAATAGAATGTTTCCTTCACAAAAACAATCAGTAAAAACATGTTGATTAAATATTATCATGGGATATGTAACACTCTGTTCTACAAAGCACCAACAGTCCATTGTTGAAACTTGGGAATTTAGTTTTAATTCTTGAGTTTATTTATTGTAGCTGTTTCCTCAAAGTTTAAGATCTACACATTTCTCCTGTGACTGCTGTCTTCAGTCTGATAACTCTACCACAGGAATGATCTCCACTGAGAATAACTTTTAAAAGTAATATAAACAAAAGTATAGAAACTCTAACTAAGCATCAATAAATTTTGACCATTTTGTTAAACTTACCATTCTCGTGGTTTGGAGTGGAGTGCCCCTGCACAAACAGCGCAAACATCCAGAGAAAATGTATCTCCAGCAGCATGAGCGTCTTCAGCTTGCCGCTCTCCATTCTCCAGACGCGAAAAAAAGGGACAGTATGGATTCAAATCCAAACACCTTACTCAAAACGCATAATATTCATTGTCCTTTAAAACTCGATTTGGTGACATGGACTTTGAGTTGCACAGTGTATACTCCTCTGTCCTCGTGCGTGCAGATCTTCCAAAGAGCGCGCAGGGGAAACATGAAACATCTGGATGCAGGCAAGGCGTCACTCTTCTGCAGTCACACACTTACATTCTCCCCCGGGGCCATATCTACAGCAAACTTTCACTCCATGATCACAAAGGTTTTGAGATGATTATTGCTATGCCTGCTTAAGATGCCTGTTATCTCTGATGAAAGACAGAAAAAAAAACGCATCCAGAAAAGTTCAGGTGTGCAGTGCGCGTGAGGTCACCGGCTATTGTCTCTGTCTTGTTCAGTTTTCAGTTCCCATATGAAAGCTGAGAGTGCACTCTTTTTCTTCCCCTGTTTTCCCTCATTTTGTCAAGGGAAAAAAAAATCTCTCCACCCAGTGCTGCTCAGCGGTGTTGATTCCCAAAGACCCCGCTTTGGTAATGAGCTAAAACCTGGTCTGGAAACTGGAGAGGAGCCATGCTGAGGCAGCCAAAAAATGTATATCTGTGTGTGTGTACAGAGACAGAGAGAGGGTGAGGGTAAACACAAGTAGTCATGTTTCACTGCACTGGAAACAATCCCTGTGTGCCAACTTTGCTCAATCCCCCCACCATCTGTCTTCAAAACTCTTGGTTTTTCCCTTGTTGTCCTTCAGGCCTCTACTGTTGTTTTCTTGTTTCTTTCAGTGAGAACACCCTCATAAACAAAAGCCTTGAGACTTTCACAGACAGACAGACAGACATATGCCACTCTGTCTTGTTTGAGTACTTTTTGTATATGACACCCAGGTGTTTCCTAATGGATGTAGCAGACTGGAGAGCCCCTCATCACTCTGGAGCCAGATTGTTCCCGACACAATTAGAGATTATATCTGTTGAAAGAGTTCCGGGCTGAAAGGAAAATGGGATACATGTTCTAACTTGAGTTTCACTAAGATTTTCGCAGCCTCTGTCCACAGAAGCAAATCCTCATCCATGACTCATGCCGGTTCCTCTGTAATAATCACAATTAAAAAGTTTTCCTACAGGACTTGCTCTCTCCGCTCCACTGATTTTTCAGCATACACACTCAATCCCTCTGGATGTCATGACATATATTAAGGTGGTAATTTGGTGGAAAAAAAATCTTAAAGCAGTCAATGCCTCCCAGAGGAACACTGACAAGAACAAATTGCTGCTCTCACACCCACTTTGTACCCAGTGGGCCCTGTGTGGAAAAAGTAGATTAGTGTTACACCCAGATTATTTTGATTCGATGTGAAATAAGAGAACAAATTAGAAACTTAAGACAACACAAAGAGTCTACAGCATGCGAGCAGCTCTGTGGTGATGTCCGCATGCTGGTGTTTTGACCTAAATGCCAATATTATCATACTAACACGCGCACAGTGACAAAATGCTTATGCTAAGCAAGTTCAGTTTACCATGTTCAGCATCTTACTTTAGCTTGTGAGCATGGTGGTATTCTCTAAACAGAAACCACTGCTGAGGCTCATGGGACTGTCTTTCATTTAACAAGTATTCAGTTAAAGACCAAAATACTGGACATTTTAAATGTTGACTTTATGGTGGCCCTAGATGAAAAGTCAGGAGGTCACCAAACCTACAACAGTATCCTTAGGGGGACATAACTGTCATACCAATTTTCATGGCAATCCATCCAACAGCTGTTGAGTCATCTCAGACAAAATCACAAAAGTTAGCCCTGTGATGGTGCTCTAACAAATGTCAGGCAGTTCCTGTAGGATTAACCCTCTGGGTGCCAATAATGTTGGTGTAAAATTTCTTCTGTAATGCAAACTTTATTTTGCCATTTAAATGTTTACATATTCACAACTGTAATTATACAAAAAGGAGAAATAGTGCTCCAAAAAAAAGTTAGTTTAATTTCACATGCATGAAGTGCAAGAGTCTGATAAGTGCACGTGTCTAAATGTCTCAAATCATGTGAGTGTCAACGGCAAAACAGAGTTACAAATGTGTCATACTTAATCACATCTCTGCTGACATCCAGTGGTCACATCTAGTCATAGCAAGATATATAGGACTTCAACATGTCTGTCTGTATGTAGGCTTGTTATGAAAACACAATAACACAGAAAAAAAGGGAATAAGAGGGAAAACATAGAGGTTATCCTGCCACTTTATAAAGTTAATGCTTCTTGTAATAGCATCCTAAATATTTACATGATGAGAGAAATGCTGTCCCTCTGTACTGTCTCTGAGGGACACAAAGAGAGTGCAGTGTTCAGCTCTTCCTTGATACCGATCTCTTGCTAAATCATCAAACACATCCTCTCCCTCTGATTTTATCGACAATGGAACCACTGGCATGCCTGCGCTAACACTAAAACACTTCTTGTGGATTTAGGAGACATAAAGATATGTGAAGGCAGACTCTTTTAAGAGTGCATTTGTGTGCGTGTGTGTGTGCATGTCAGTGTGTATGTGTACCTATGCATGCTGGGACAAGTGTGAATAAGGATGGGGGTTAATCTTCAGAGGTTGAACAGCCCATGTTTGATAGCTAATCCCTCGTCAGGCCCCATTAGTTAATTGAACAAATCCTACAGGCACTTGCTGTGTACCCACAGTACCTTAATAAGTTCTAACTTTTACTGTACACTGATATATACATGAACATTTAAATTTTGATACAAGCTGCCAAAACCCAGTTTAGTAAAAAAAAAAACATACCCTTTTAATGCTCTATAACACAACAACTACTGCTTGGATACAAGAATATGACTGTTGAGCTTCGACTGCATGACGACTGTTTATGAAGGTCAAGTGTCTTTGTACTGTAAATCTCTTAAATTCACTTATGACCAGGTCTCTCATCTCACCGCCAGGTTCTTGCCATATCTAATTTGATTGGCTCAGTCTTTGTCCCTGACCAGGTAAGCCCCGCCTTCAGGCTTTAGCCTTTGAGCTGGCATTTATCCTGAGGATATACACCATAAGCTGCTGTCTGCTCTTTAATGTATGTTAGTGGGGGGGGGCTCAGTTTGTGTGTGCGTGTTTGTGTGTTAGTGTGTGTGTGTGTTAGCTATTGTTGTCACTCATTATTCCTAAAAGCCTGTCTGTCTTTTTGAGTGGCGTTCAGGGAATCAGAGATGCGGTTTCCATCTCAAGGCAGGAGGGTATGGAGACTGGCAGACGAGCTTCAGGGGATCTGACGACAGGTCAGTCAGCTGAACTACAAAGCGTTTATATCTCCCTCGTTGTGTGTTTTACGGGAAGCCTAGGTTATTTTCCTCGCGATGTGTTAATTAAGGTAATGAAAAATTTTCGCCATAGTTTTGTAATAGTTTTATAAAGGAATAAAGCCAACAAAGAAAAAAAAGTGGTCCAGGGACTTTTTTCATTGACAAGAATAAGTAGAGACATTATTAAAACCAAATCAAAGATAACACAAACTGTGATGAAATCAATTGTAATTTTTGTAAATTTTATTTATTTATTACATTTTACAGATTAAATATTTTGTCTCCATCCTGCCAAATGTACTATTTTTATTTGAGACAAAAACACTGCGAAATTTGTCTGGAGACAAAAATTAGCAGTTGGGAGACAAAAGATTGTCGTGTCATTTTTATTTAATTTTAAACGAAAAAACTGTGCCGGAAAATTGTATTTCTAAACTAAAATAGCTGAATCTGTTTAAAGTTTTTACTGCTAAAAAAAGCAGACAAAAACATATCGGTGTGCTTTTAATTCAAGACGAAAACACTTTGATAAAAACTATGACGAAAATAATCATATGACAAATTTAATGATGCAGCCGCATCAGCGTTACTGTTTTAGTAAGATGCGACTCCAGGTCCTGCGAAAGCACCGACGTAATGGAGAGAATGTAAGTGAGATTCACGCTAAGTATGTCAATAGAAACAGATTAAGAGGAGAGTCTCCAGTCAGAATAGCACCTGTCTGCAGGGATGGACAGGGAAAGCTCGGCTAGGGGGAGCAATAAGGTCAGAAAAACATGAAGAGAAGAGGCATAGTGCTATTCTGCAAGTCTGCCCCCTCAGACAGGTGAAAGCCAGGCCGAAACCCACTTAAGGGGGATTAAATGAAATTACAGCACAGAGCAGAGTGTATATGGACTAGTGTTTGTGCATTTAGAGAGGCTGTCGACCTAATGGGGATTCTTTAAATGTACTGTCATCAAAGCAAAGACTAAAGCCTGGC
>JAPZDT010000022.1:10872249-10886051 GCA_029814675.1 Acanthurus coeruleus | reverse complement strand
CTCACTTCACCAGCAGTTGTCATCCTGTCTACCTTAATCTGACAGTGGTATTGATCGGTGTGAGGCTGGAGTCATGGGGTAAAGTTCTTAAAAGAGCAAGAAAAATCTTTGGAATATTTTCTTTGCAAACTCACCTTGCTTGTTTTGTTCCTTTAATGATTATTTGTTTAGCTTTTGTTTTAAAGCTGACAGCACAGAGGCAGACAGAAATCAGGGTCGAGAGAGAAAAGGCAAGTTTATTTGTAAAGCACCTTTCAACAACAAGGCAATTCAAAATGTTTTGTTATGTAAGAATCTATCTCAGGATGATGTGGTTGTGTGGTGTGCACTAGCTAGACGCCAAAGTTAAAAGGCCATGCTTGGAAAAGTCAATCTTTGTCTCATTGTCAAGAAATCCAGTTAGAAGAAGCCAAAGAAAACCTATATCGCATTAGTCTGTCTGTTAATTTTGACTGTTAGACTGTCTGCTCATTTTCCCTATACCTGTCTCAAGTGATCGTCCCTGAGCTCATCCATTTCTGCTAAGATTTCAATCTTTACAATGAATGTATCAATACTCTGTATCTTTGTATTTACAGCTCTAGAATTTCGTGTATGTACTACCAATATAATATGGTGCCATTGTTTTATTGTGATAGATGAACATCATTTGTTTTGGTGTATGGCTAAGAGGAAAAAGCTCTATCAAGCTTCAGCTACACAGACAGAACTCAGCATCATGATTAGTTTATGGTTGCCATGATCTTTCATTGGATTTGTTGACAAAAAACTGCAGACTTTAAAAAAACAGAACAGAGTGACAGATTCTGTGTTATTATGCAAAATTTTAGGAAAACTTCCACTCCCTTCATAGTATGAATACAATTTGAATAATATAGACAGATTTAGCAATAAGATGTCTCATTATCGTGCCTCATTAGTCTCCACTCTGACTGAAGAATCATCCAAATAAATTGAGAAAAGATAATTATCATATATTTTTATGTGCACGTCCATAAACTAATCAGCTATTTTCACTCAGGCTTCAATTTCTATCATGCCGATGGTCCAGATTCTGATGACAACTGGCCCAGTACGTGCAGAGGCTTTCCAGGAGATTCGGGTGAATAATTCAGAAGCCTCATAAGCTATTCACTGGGGCAAATTGCACATCTAGCACCCCATTCAAGTCTGCTGCTGCCCTCATAATAGACTACTGATTGGCCCATTGGAATGATATATTTAAATTCCATTAAGGTATAGATGACTGTATAATGGAATGTGTGAGTCTGAATATGGACTGCACTCAGACATGGATTTAGTTGTTCCTTTTAGAGCAATTTTAAACACCTTGTAGAGGCTATAAACAGAGTACATTCAAAGGTAGACGTGATTTTGTTTGTCCGTCTACATTCCTTTTTTGCCATTGGTTGAAATTTTAATCATATTATAAGACAGACAAACAGATACACACTATGTGCACACCCGTGCAGTGACACACACAGTCACCTCACAGCAGGTTTAGCAGATGTTGAGCCGAGCCACGCGGTTTGACCTGGACAACCTGTTCTCCGCGTTCCAATAAATCTCTCCCCAACATAAAGTATGTCCCAATTTTCACATTGAATCACACAAATGTCCCTGTTTCCTGACAGATCTCACAGGCTAGCTGTTATCTTTCCAAGCTCCTGAAAGTGTTTCCCAGGCCTTCTTCCACAGACAGTGCAGAGGGGATGATAATTGAAGTGGATGCTCCCCTGTGGAGGAGTCATTATGATTGGTTCTGGCCTGATGAAGGGTGGGAGGCCCCCGCTTTCTGCTCATCTCGCTCTCATGAGATAGAGAAAGACAACAACAGCAAGCACTTAGAAGCAAACACAGAAGCTCACAGTGAGAAATAAACTGAAAAATACGGTCAGGGTGGTACTGTTTAGCAGTGTAACTGTTTATCTGTGTTCTGTTTAGTGTACTGAAACTCAACCCCTTTGTAATTTGTGGAGTCTTGAGATATAAACACTCAACCCCCTTCCCTCTTTGCCTGGGATGAGGATAGAGTCCAGTTTGAGGGCATTTCCAT
Source organism: Acanthurus coeruleus (assembly GCA_029814675.1). Classification (NCBI taxonomy): domain Eukaryota; kingdom Metazoa; phylum Chordata; class Actinopteri; order Acanthuriformes; family Acanthuridae; genus Acanthurus; species Acanthurus coeruleus. The sequence continues at coordinate 10,883,995 of JAPZDT010000022.1, read as the reverse complement.
AAACACGCCCACCCACACACACACACACACATACACACACAAACACAGTGAGTAGGACCATAGGGATGAGTCAGACAGCCGTGGGCAGAGACTGGCTGGGTTATCTGGGTAAATTAATGCGTAACAATGAGAGGAGTCTACAATTCTACTACTATTGCTTCTTATTATTACAGCTATAAAAAAGACACACACATGGGCACACACAGACAAACACACAAACAAAACCCAGACGATCCAGACGCTTTGTTTGCACCTCCTTCATTAGCATGTCTCATTGCTGCGTGGTGATTTCCTCTCTTTCTCCCTCTTTTCTTTCTCTTTGCCAGCCTCTCTCTCTTGTTGTCTCTAAATCTTTTTTTTTTATTGTATTAAAAGATTTTAGTTCAGTTTAAGGACAGCTGGTGTGAAATGAACCAGCATAGGGAGGCTGTCTGAATGTCCCAGCTTTCTTCCTGATTTTTGTATTTGCCTTTTTATGTATGCAGGTTTGTACTCACAATTTATCCCCGTTGACTATTTTTTTTGGTGTTGTTGTTGACTGAAATGGGTCATTGTGCATGTAGCCCAAGGCGCTGAGAATAGTAACATGTTGTTTTATTTGTTTTTTTGTTTTTTTTCCTGTCAAGACAAGGGCCTATTACCTCACTGCATTTGAGGCAGCTGAATCTTAAAGGGAAAACCACAAAGAGCTGGGGAGCAGAACAAGCACAACACAAACCATATTTAAACTGCTCAATTAGGAAGATGCACTGTCATCTCACTGTCTAGGTGTCAAATGAAAGCAGCGAGCTTTTGTCTCCGAAATCAGCCGCGGCAGTTAATCTCTGTCATCTCGATCTGCTTTAACATCAAACATGACATCACACAGAGTTAAAGTGCAAAGGGGAATTGTGTCTTTTGGTTCCCTGTTCAATTCCTCCTCTATGTCATCTTGCAAGACCTCAAGATAGCAGCACCAAGTTTAAAAATAGCCCTCTGATAGTTGTCATGTAGGCCACAGTCACTCACACACTGATGTGGGCCAGGGTGTTGAATAAATAATGCTTACTGGGGATTACCACTGCAGATGATTTTCTCCCGTATGCTCGTCGCATGAGGTTTAGCACAATGTGCGTGCATTTTGTCTGTGTATGTGTCTGTTTTTGTAAGAGTAATGTATGGAGTCATATAAGACGCCTGCTGTTATATATGTGACTCTATTGTCCGTGTGTGTGCGCATATGTGCATGCCAAACATCTGTGTATGCCCGCATATGTGTGTTGATCCACTTAAGTTAATCAGCTGGCGGTTCAGTATCGATGTGCAGAGGCGCACAGAGCTCAGCAGTGAGTGATGATGAGAATATGACAGTAAGTCACTAGGTTCAGCTGTAACTCATGAGTCCAATAGCTTTAATGGACATGTAAAGACCACCGTGGTGGATTCAGAGGACTGACTCAGCTCTCTGCGGCTGCAGCCATCATGATAAAAGAGCTCTGCAACGGGGCTGGAGCCTCACAGGCAAAGGTTCACCACTGTCACAGCTCTGAGGAGGAAAAAAATCAGGGCAATTTCAACACTTAACTGCATGCAGACTATGAACCGAGTGATAGGATGATCAAAATCTGCATGTGTGAGCATTGTGTGTGCTTGACTGCAAGGATTCACAATGAGTGTGTGTGCGTGAGTGTGTGTATTCCCCCTCTACGCCTATAGGCCAGACAGTGCTGGGAGAGAAAGCTGGATGTTGGATTTCAAAGATAATCTCCCTACCAGATGGCAAAACATCCCATATTCCTTTTGAGGTTCCCCACGTGATCCCCTGTCAGGGCTGACTGTGTGTGTGTTGGTGTGTGTGTGTGTGTGTTTGTGTGTGTGTGTGTATGAGTGGGTAGTGGGGGTATATATGTTCACCCACAATTATCACTGGATCACGTGACACGTGTGCGTATGCTAATAACAGCCGTAACGTCACATTAATCCAGTGACCTGGTTAAGCCCCCAACTGAAGGAAGTGAGTGTGGGAGGCAGGGAGGGGGGGGGAGCTGCCAGAGCTGGAGAAGAGAGAGGAGAGAGACAAAGCGCGCTCCCTCTCCCTCTTACACACTCTGACACACTCATTCACCTCGTGAGCGGCAGAGTGGAGCGCAGATGAGAGGAGCAGAATGGGAAGTATTTTAACGCAGGGGGAAACAGGGGCAGTCAGAGGAACATAGGACCCGGTGTGGGGCTGCTAAACACACACATACACACGCTTTATTCCTTGTTACACACCCACGCGCAAGCTCGCGTGAACCCCAGCTGCCAGGCTGGACGGGACGGCTAGGACGCCCACCTCACACACTCGCACACATGCTCACACACCCACTGAGACACACACTCTGGAGCGTACCATGGTGGTCCAGGGAGCAGTGACACCTGGGAGAACCCGCCGGCTGATGCTCAAGCTGCCGGTGGGGACTCTAAGGAGGAACAGTGGCGAGAGGGTAAGACACAAGCTTCCCTCAGTTTCTCTTTCTGACTTTCTCCCTTCTTCTTCTTCTGTAACTTTGCATCTCCCTCTCTCAATCTGTGTGACCGTGTCTTGCCATGCCGTTGTGTGTGTAAGTGGGATTTAAAAAGGTTCCTGGCTAATCCAGGGACAGTATTAGATTTGAGTTGGTGGAAGGCAAGTCAAGAGCAAAGCTTTTAATCTCTCCAGTGGACAATACTTCTCTGTGTTTCTCTTCCTGTCAGGCTGAGTCTGTCAATCTCTCCGGCGCTCAGTCTGTCTCTGTCACTGTTAATGTATTCCACTGCAGTCCTTAGTTTTCAAGGTTACAGGGAAGTCTCGCTGTGGGAGAGAGCTGTCTTTGAGTGCAGCTTGTTTGCCCGTCACTGTCAATGAAATTGGACTAACTTGAGATTTAAGTTAGCCTACTTTTATCAAGCAAAAAGCCACACATAGCCTTTGCTTTCGCTTTGATTTCATGTGCTGGATCCTTGCCTGCCTGGGAATTTTTTGTACTCTGTGGAATTCAGTTAGTCTGCCACCGGGCATCAAAAGCTTCAGTGTTTATGTGTTTGTGTAAACATAGTGGGTGTGGGCTGAAGGCAGAAGATAATAGTTTCCAGCTAAGTCTTGACGTGGTATGCAGAGTTACCCTTCGTGTGAGTTGTGAGGACAGGCTGTAACCTGCCAGGTGAATCACCTCGTTTGCTCCTCGGAAAATTTGTTTACACCACCAGAAAGCGGTGTTAAGTAACCAGCACATAAGTTTGCAACCGTGAATGTTTTTTTTGACCTCTCATTGCGTTCAGTGTGTGATGAATGTCAGCAGTCTTTCATGGTGTAAATACACTGGTAATGAGTAGAGCGAGTGTGTGCAGGTGATGAGCGTTCCTGGCTTACAGCTCATCCAAACTGCTTTCCCCCAAAAAAATCATGAGGAGCTAATAGGATCACACTTAATTAAATCCCAACTCCCCCTTTGAAAATCTCAGTCTTCCCACTTTAGTTTCATTAACACGCCTCCTTGACTTAATATGACTTCTAAATGCCACAAACTCCACTGAGAATCGCCGGTCTCTTTGTAGTTCTCTCTTTGATTGAATGTGTTCACATGGGATACAGTAACACACACAAATATGCACAAACCGTACCCATGCTATCATAAATTACACAGTGTGTCCTCTGTATATTAGATGAAAACTGCTTTCACTTTAATAAGCCAAGACACAGTACATATTTCCTCCCTGCTTTAACACAAAAGTAACTACTTGAACTCAAAACACACATAAAGCAAAAACCTGGTTCCTTCACCTCCAATGCTTTATGGTCGATTTGCACTAAAAAAAAAGCAATTCTAACACCGAGAGATTAATATAAGCTAAGATTCATTCTGACGCCTTTGAGTCTCACTGTGCAAACACTTCAGGTTGCGTGTCATTTTATCTACACTGGTGTGTAAACTGATTAACTGTGATCTAACTGAATCTGTCTGGCTGTCATAATACTGCATGATTGGAGGAAACTGAATATTCACTGTCCTTTTGAGAGATGTAATTGCTACTGGTTGGTTGATTGGCTGGTGCTTGCACACATACACACACACACACACATGCTCACACAGTCTTTCAAATCACCTTAATTAATGGAGGAAAAGCAGATTTTTCTCACACAGCAGCGGATGGAGGTCTCTCCCTCCCTCCTGATTGCAGTCCCCTTCCTCTGCCTCCCATTCTTCTTGCAGCCAGCTGTGTGCAGACAGACTGGAGGGGATTACTTGTGATTTACATACACTCACTCGCGTTATTGCACTGCTGTGCTGGAAAAATGATTTGGATAGATGGATGTGCATCAGTTTGCTGCGCAAGATAGATAGTGAACCTGCCAATCATAAGGGGAAAAAAACGTGTTCTGAATCTTTCAAAAGAGGATTTTAATCTTCGCACTGGAGGACTGATTCCCATCCTCAATGATCGCAGGTGAACTAAGCTCTACTGCTTCCAACCCTGAGGCTCTATACTATGACTCTCTGTTCAGTTATGGGTTAGCCCTCCTTTACTGAGCCACTGAAATACTTTCACTTCTATTCAAGGCTGCAGCTTTGTCCTGCTCTGACTTGTCATGTTAGATAACTCATTGTGTTATCATCAAATCCCCACCTTATGCAACCATGTGAGCTGAAGAGAGCAATAAGAGCATAAAGAAAAACAGGCAAAACCTGCACGAGTGTCTATAAGCAGCAGGCCGAGCAGAGCAGAATGTGGTGGTGATGTTCATCCCTGCAAGTTTGGATCCAGCTAAGAGCCTGTTTTTTTTCTTCATTTTCATTCAGCAACTTTTTGCCCTTGAACACACAGAGGTTAGTGGGCGTGTACCGCCACCGGCCAAACTCACCAGCTTTTGTTGACGAGTTTGAAAGAAATTTTATAAATGACTCCCCCAGATGTCTTTTTCACCTCTGAAATTACAGAGTGAAAAAGACAGACCGTGTTCTCATCTGCGCCCTGCCACTTACCTAATACAGATGAATCATCTCACGTCACTGTTGTTTCTGATGGATGTGGGTTTCCATCCCAGTTAATTGAGTGATATCTACAGGGAGAACATAGCCATCCTTGTTCACGCTCCACAGCTTTGAGGTATCAGAACAAAACGTGTCTCATTGAGGCGGAACAAAGGATGACGAAACAAACTTGATTACTCAGTTTTTCTCTTTGAATCACTTTCTTTGCTGTTCCTTACTCTTCCTTGTGCTTGCCTCAACAGTCCTGTCTTCATCGTCATGCTCTTATTTCCCCCTTTATTTTGCTCTTTTACAGCTTTCAACATTACAACAGTTCTCAGAAACTGGCATGCAAAGAAGTGTATCAGCATGGGCAAGATGGAATAGAAGGACTTAGCCACAGTCGCAGCAAAACATAATGTTTACAGTATAATGTGCTGATGATAAACAGCACAGTTGGTGTTGACAATTAAAAACAGCTTCTTTTAGCGGATGTGAGGGGTCTGAATTAGGATAATCCACCGCCTTTGTTATCCTGCTATCGTGTTAAGCAGCTCAGCTCTTTTCTGTGATATTAAGACCAAAAAAACAACAAACAAACAAAGGAAAGCGAGGGGGTGAGAGAGAGCGAGACATGCACTTGTGTGGGTATGTTTGTCTGTCTGTGCCCGTGTGTTAATGGGTGGGGGCTCAAGAAAGACGAAAAACATTTCGGATTTCAGGAGGTTGAATCGCTCTCCAAGGAAACATGTTGTTGTCAGGGGGCTCCACAGGGGAGCAGTTTCAAGGTGGGAGGGGTGGATCACTGTCAGAGGAGGATAGGTTCACACAGGCACACACACACAGACACCTACACGTGTTTAAAAACACGCATTCATGGGAGGTAAGAGAATGTATACAGACAATAGAATGATTGCAATGTACCACTGGAGCCCTGAATGCTAGAAGCAGACAGATCAAGTGGTGATGCAGGAATAATAATATTGATCCTTACCTTTAAACATCTTGTCTGCACCAATCACACAGAAGGTCAGCGCTGGACTCAGGCAGTCTGCGGGTCAGGTTGATATGCCGCTTCTTTCTCATCAGGCTGATCGAATTGTCTCGACATTAGAGTCAGGATTCATTTCAGCAGCTGCGAAGCTAATTTGGAAAGCAAAGGTGCAGCATTCAAAATACGCTTCTTTTCAGGTTTCTTTTATCATCATTCTGTGAGCAAACATCATTTTTCAAGCTTTGAGCTTTTTGCCCCCACAACTATGCCATGCCTTGATATAATATTGATTTACAAGAATCTCAGCTGCCCACACCAACCCCCATCAAACACACACACGCACACACACACACACACACCAACTGGACTGTAGTAGAGATGTGGTCAGTGAGCCCAATTAAAGGGAAAATAAAAAGAAGGAGGACAGGAGGAGAGAAAGAAAGAGGTGGGAATAACTGGAGCTAACGGCTCCTGAAGGCCCCTCTTGCACCACACCCTGTTTGGCATGAAAGGGGACCCCCCTTTTCTCCCCAAGGCAGCACAGAAGGAAGAATGTTTTTGAGCAAGGGAGGAGAGGGAGGGGGGGACTCCCACTCTCCTTTCCACCCTGCCTCTTTCATCACTCTCTGCTATGATTTTTTTTTCTGTCTTTTCTTCTCTGTCCAAAATCAACCCACAGACCTATAGACACACGGCACAGCTGCGCACAAGTTCAAAGTAAATCTGAACAGTGCGTGATCAAACAATGAGGAGATGATCGCCTATTGACTGTGAGTGAAGGCTGAAGGCAGTGAGCTGCTGATAATGTGTTTTCTCTATGGAGACAGTTTGCTAGCAGGGTAGCTATGTGAGAGTGGACTCCTCTGTCCTCTGCGAAAACATCCCCAGTGGATGGATGTGTGTTTGTGTGTGTGTTTGTGTGTGTGTGTTTCTGTCCTCTGCCACCTTTGTGCAGAGCTCAGAATGATTTCTTCATTATCTCAGCTACTGATTCTCAGAGAAGACTGCATGGAATCCCTTTTTAAGAGAGACAGAGCAGAAAAAAAGAAAAAAAAGATGAGTGTGGGTTGATGGGAAGGAGTCCGTTAAATTCCATCTCCCCCCAAAACAGGATGTGGAGACCCCGAAATGTTCCTTAAATATCCCAGCACAATCTGTGCCCTTTGTTAGGCAGAGATAACACGACTCAATGAGAACGGAGGCGCTGTCTGTGACTCACTCATATGAAGGGGTTTATTCATAGTTTGTGTGTGTGTGTGTATTTGTGTGCATCTAAGTATTATGAGTTTTCGTGAATCCTGCTATGACGGAATAAGAAGAATACAGATGAGAATATGTGTTGTAAAATGTAAAGACATTCTTAGAAATATTTGAGCTAAAAGGACTGTTTGTGGGTAAATGTGTGTGTGTGTATGTGTGAGTGTGCAGAAAAGACAGAGTGGGAAAGGTTTGGAGAGAGAGAGTGTGAGAGAGGTGCAGTCTCTTGTTTTCCCGTGGGTGTAGTGCAGTAACATAGTAATCCTCATTAATATTTATCTCCAAGGCAAAGTGGAGGGAATGATTAGCTTGAGAGTTTGTGTGTCCAAGTGTGTGTGTGTAGTGTGCATGTCTTCTTGCGTGAACAACCCTTTGTGCATGTGTGTTTATAGCATATTACAGCATATAACACATGAACTAGGTCAACTTCTTTCCTTAAGAGACTAAAAAGTCCTGATACTTCAAAGGTTTCTGTGTCATCATGGGGTTTTCTCATCGCAGGCGTGCACGCTAACATTTCAATTTAATTATTCCAAGCAAATATATAAAGAGAGAGACCCAAAGCTCATAGCATGCACCTACATCTTCACACACACGGACATAAAGAAGCTCTCTGCTTTTATCCTGCTTTGCAGCCACATTACATTATATTATCGATTTTCCTGCTTGCACCTCTAATACAATCACATTAAACTGGACTGATCAGAATTGAATTTCAGGCTCGGTCTATACACGTATGTCACTTATAATCTCTGTCAAAGTGACAGTGGCACATGTGTAGGAGGGTTGAGAGGAAAACCATTAAGCCTACAAAAGCCAGGTTTGTCGTCACTGAAAAATATCAATATAAGAAGAAAAAAGATGTTTTCTGTGTTTCAAATAGATGTTTTGCTCTCTTTTATAAACTATTGTTGCATATTTGTGTGAAAGAAGTGTTTCAGCTGAGAATGGTCTTGTGAATTTGTGTGACCCATTTCCCTTCACTGCTCTCTCTCTCTCTCTTTCTATCCCTCCTTCTCTGACTTGCCTGCACTCTAGTGTAACACGCATGAGTGGAGATCAGAGAGCAGGAGGGAGATTGAGAGATACAGAGTGGGATATGAGGGGTATATGAAAGAGGGACCTAGAGAGAGGGATGTAGATGGGAGAAAGTAAGAGGGAGGAAGAGAACAGAGTAGAAGATGAAGTAGAAAGTGAAAGCTATTACTCTTGAGTTTCCTGTTTCCTCCCTGTGCGAAGACAGGGATGTCCATGTGACCATCTGGGTGGTGCTTTTAGGTCCAAGGTTTATTTATCACCAATATGTGGATGAAAGTTTTAGAGAAACAATGAAACAACAGACAGATTATCTCCCTGTCTGACTCTTCTTTCCTCTCTATCAAAAAGGCTGATTGTAAAATCCCAATCCATGTCTTCTTCCCCTTGTCTTGTTACTATGGTAATAGCCGGCCAGCTGACATTATGGTGCTGACTGTTTATATCACAGGGCCTCTATGACCTTTCCCAGCAATCAGCAGGACATTGCTCACACATGGAATCATGGGAACAGTGCACTGTCATACCTAACCTCCCGCCTCCCTCCCTTCCACAACAAATATTTACACCCCTCGTAAATTACAGTGGCTGAGAGGAGAACGTCCCCAGCCTTCACGTGTAGCTGCTCGACCCTGATTCATTTTGGAAAATTCACACTAAAGGAATGCCACACATTCCTCATGGGTTTCTCAAGACACCACTGAGAGGGCAACGCAAGGCCCTGAGACAGAGGGATGGGAAACTGCTGCAGTGGAAGAATGTAGTTAATGAAATTAAGTCAATTTTTAATGACTCAAGCTCATTACATTGTTGTGGATTTGGAATTTTTTTTAATGCAAGAAACTTCCTGCAGTTCATTTACTCAGCCATCTGTAGCACCACACACAGTGAGAGTCGAAGAGAGAGCGAAATAAGAAAGTGTTCCCAACTTAGACAGCATTAATAACAGCACAAGTAGTATTTTATCATGGTGGAAAAATGAAAAATACAACTTTTATATGCATTAATGTTGACAGTCAGTGCTATGAGAAATGGTACAGGCATCACACAGCAATTTATATGCACATACAATCACATGTCCCCTCATGAATGTACACGCAGACCAACTCAGCAGTGCAGGAGTGAGCTCTTTCATCAATAAACCCTTCCATGAATCAGAGTGGGCATTTAATCCACCTACAGTCAGATAGGGTTTGGTCGTAAGGCAGAGAATTACTGTACAGTACAGAGTTATTGAATTCTCTATTGATCAAGGCTCTATGAGAGAAGTGGAAATAAAAAACCTTCAGACATTAGAGCTTTTTTTCAGATTAGACTGACATATAAGAAATCCTTGATGACCCAGATGATGAAGAAAACTCTGCTTGAAATGGATTAAATATGTCTGTGTTTTTCAGAGTCATCTGAACATTCATATCACACATAACACAGAGTATATTGATCATTTAGGCTGTGTTGTTTAAGCAGTGCTGATGAGAGTTTATCACAGACTGGCAAGGATAAACACAGACGGGCTGTAAGCTTGGCACAAGTTGTTTGCGGGGGTTGTATTGCCTCCATGTGGCCATTGTTGCAAATGGGTGTGTAAGCAAATGTAAGATAAGCTTTATTGTGGATTTCTATCCCAAGCAAACAATTACTTTTGATGATATCAATTATATTTACATGCTTTGCACATTGTGTGTGGGGATAATGTGTAGAGTTGCTCGAAAAGTAACTGTTGGGTCAGATATTCTTGAATTTTTTTGCAAGATTTAGGTCAGGTCGGGATACTCCAGCCTGGGAAAAGTCACTCAGAGGAAAACTTCTCCTTTTTTAATAACATTCTGGCTAAAATCCCAGTGCTGTAAGACTGTAGCATACCCATTTGGCCTCACATTGGAGACCAAATATCTGTTTTTCATTTCAGAGACTGCAATTAAGTTTGGTTGTAAACAGTATAAATGTAAATAGATATTTGCATGTGTGTGTGTTTGTGTCTTCTTAGTAAATTCTGAATGGCAAGCACACAGTGTCCTCACCGACAAGGTGTTTGCAAGCTTCCAAGCACATCCCTCACTCCTTGGAAGGTGAGACAGTGAGAGAGAGTGTGCTGTCGTCTCTACTTCTTTCTTGTCTTGCACCGATCTGGTTGCTCTCTATGTGAGCTGCAGCGTGAGAGTGCATATCGCTTTAAAAACAACTACCAGTCGGGAAACTCAGAGAACTGGCTGCATTTCCTTAGTGGGAATGTTTGTGTTTGTGACGCTCAGACTAACGAACAGTGGGTGCATTGCTTCAGTGAGAGGAAACGAGAGAGGAAGGGAGGAGGAAGAAGAGGGACAGAGTCAGCAGGGACCACTGGCTGTGTGGGTTTGGGACAAAAGGACTAACAGAGTTTGACCTTGAGGAAGCATCAGACTGCTGAATCCCAGAGAGACTGAGAGGACAGACGCAGGAGGGGACGGTGTCTCTGTGGCTTACCTCTAGAGATGACCCAGTTATTATCTGCTGGAGCTAAGTAGTATCAAGAGGACAATAAAAGTTAATTCCTCCTCATTATCTGGGCCTCTGTGGATTTCACCTGTGATGGCTCACCTGTGCAAAATAAAGGTTTCTCTAATGTGAAACCTGTGGCTATTGCACTGATATCAGCTTATATTGCTGTGCTGCACTGACCTGTGAGGCGTGTCTCCCATCAAGGAGACCTTTAAGTGGGTGAAGTAATGGAGGCTGTCTTGCTGGGTCTAGATGAGGCGGTCTGTACTCGGCAGGGTCTACTGTGGACTCTCACCTCAACGGCCCTCCGACGCCTTCGTGTGCATGCGAGGAACCTTCCTGCACCCCTGCATCTATTGCACACATACAGGTGTGTCTCTAGGCCACTGTACCAGGTAGGCTGCATGAATGCACAAAATAAGCATGAGCTAGATATGCAGGTGCATGCATTTGTACTCACACACCCTTGCAAAAGGCATTTAAGACATTTAGTTTAAATCTGAACACATTTACATCTGGTAAGATATACTTATTGCAGGGATTTCATAAAGCAACCATATATTTTCTGTCTGTTAGCAGTGCCACTTACAGAAATGGATATCCTGTATAGGGACTTAGTAGAAAGGAGGGCGTCCACACTCATGTCAAAGCTTGGGACAGACGGACAGAGGCACAGAGAAAACAGGTGATGTGCTTTAGGCCAGGTGTGTCCTTCAGGCATTAGACCAGGACCAGACATGGGGGCAGGATTAAACATGACTGATTTGTTTCATTAAGCATGGAGGACAGAACTAGGTTACATTTTGTGGCAGTGTCCCTGCTTATAAAATAGGACACACATGCTGACATAGTTTCATAACGCACAGCTCAGGTGCATGTGGACTGTTGTCTCACCGAGTTCACCAGCTGCTTAGAAATCACTGCAGTGTTTCAGTTCGTTGCCTCTGTGTGGAGGTTTTTTTGTTGTTGCTGTTGTTGTGCTCAGGAAGCAGAGTCTTGACAGGAAGCTGTG
>JAPZDT010000022.1:10304903-10315984 GCA_029814675.1 Acanthurus coeruleus | reverse complement strand
GAAACTTTCTCAAAAGAATAACTCAGTATCTTAAATAAAAAAAACTTGATACTTTAAAATTATGGCTCGGCCTCTTTTGCAAGGCTTTCTCAAAATAATGACTTCAGTAAATCGACAAAAGTTTCTGATTATTTTGAGATACTAAGTCATTCTTTTGGGAAAGTTTCTCATCATAATGACTTACAGGATCATTTTTATCTTGTTACATTGCCATTTATTTGCTTCCACAGTATTTCCCTTTCCTTTGATTTGTTTATGTCCTGTCTCCTGTTTCCCCCATGAATTTAAAAAGATATGCATACTGGCCAGTTTATGTGACTTTCATTTCAAACAACCCCTGACTCACATGATGTAAATTTAGCTGCAGAAACATGATCCGTCTACTCTCCTAACTGTATCCACTTGACACTCAGGCAAGAAGCATTAAAACAAGCATCCCTCTTGGATAGTTTGTGTCCTGTGTCATTTTTATTTGCACCTCTGCTTCTTTTTGCGTCGGCCAGAAGAACACATGATAACAAATAAAATGATTGTGTATGTCTGTGTACATGAGTGCAGTCTGACATTATCAAATCATCAGACCCAATGATAATGTCCAGTATGGAGCTTTTCCCCTTCAATCAACCACAAAAAACTATGAAAAAGCAGTTTGTAAGCTACAATACTAAAGCTACTAACCTGTAGGTGACCCCAGGGTTACAAGTGAGGGTGTGCATCCCTCCCTCTTTATAAATCTGATGATCTAGATACACAGTCCACAATCCAACACAAAACAAAGGAGATACATCTGAAATAGTACAATATGCCGCCAAGCCAATTTGATGCAATTCAGCTGCAAAAAGGATTTATTACTTTCAAATTTTTTATTATAAAAGTGCTTTTCATTCGTGAGCAGCTGGGACCAATGTGCTTTTGAAGTAGCATTAAATGCTAACGCTAGCATTACTTGCCTTGTGTTTATTGCTCCTCTCTTTTTACTGTCAGGCACATGTCGCCTTCTTAAATTAGTAGCAGGGTTTCTGATGCCACCAACATATTTTGTAATACCACTGTGCATTTTGCTGACTGCTGATGCATTGTGAACATTTGAGGCAGCATTGTGCACACTGGTCCAACAAAGCAATTTCTAAATTTCCAAATTTCACAAGTAGATCAGTATAGCCAAGAATTTCAAAACATGTATCAGCTAATATTTGGTTAAGAGTTGACCTACGACTGGATTTCTTTCTGTGTGCTTGTCCTCAGAAAGGACAATCTTATTAGAGCCTCTCTTAAAAAGGTGCACGTCTTAGTTTACATGTGGTAAACAGACTCTAATCACAACCATCACAAGTTTCTGCTGTTCTCCAGCCACATCCTTTACCCTGCACTTTGTTCCCGTATGCAAACATCTGTTTTTCATCTTAATCTGTTCTTTATCTCCTCTGCAGATGCTTTGACCTCCACCAACACACCATTACCCTTTCCTACATTGATCTCTGCCTTCCTCTGTATGAATGCTAAAATTTCAGATGCACATGTTGTGCGTCTACAGTCCTCAAGACCTTGAGAGACCGCAGAGAGGTCAAAGGTGAAGCAGCTACTCCTGATCCTCACAACCTGACACTCCAGAAACATGACAGCTGAGACCAGAGCAAGTGCGCTTGTGCCTGTACGTATGTGGGTGTTCATGTATGCAATTTGAAACCCCTGAATAAATAAACTGCAGTAAGTTCTGTGGAGAAATTGTTTATTTTAAATAGAGGTTCAGTGGTTTGTGAGTATGTGTGTGAATGCATACATGGGGGTGTGTATTTCTTGCGTGTGTGTGTGTGTGTGTGTGTCCATGCTGACCCCATCTCGGCACTCCTGACCGGTTGAATGCAGGCTGCATAAATTAGTGCTGATGCTCTGCGATGTAATTATGCTGCTGTCAGGACAGCCCCTCTACTCAAATTCATTTTAATAAAGTTGGTCTCCAAGGTTACCGACCAGGGGTCACCTTCGGTGTCAGCCCCTATGGATCGCGCCCACGGAACATTCGGAAAGTCTGCGGTCGGAGTACGGTAACACCTTAACACGACAGCCTGAACCCCCACATCACAACACACACACACACACACACACACACACACACACACACATGCGTACACACTGAATCACTCAGGATGGAGAGAGGCAGGTAGCAGCAAAGAGAAGAGAAGGAAACAAGAGTGATAGAGATGAAGACGTGGTACACAGAGAAAGAGAGAGAGAGGCAGTTCAAAAAGGTTAAAATGGGAAGTTTGAATTGAAAATGTGAGGACAGAAGGAGGGAGGAGGAAAAAGAGAGTGGTAAGAGCAAAGAGGACGGAATAAAAATGAGATGAAAAGAGTAAAAAAGAGGGGGGGCAGCAAGGGTAGAGGGACAAGGAGAGGGCGAGGGAGTGTCTCTCTTGGGCAGATGGCGGGGTGTATTCTCATTTGTCCTGCTACGGTGTGTGTGTGCTAACAGTAACCTCCGGGGCAGAGCTGCAGCACAGAACACGCTCTCAATTAGCCAATAACACAGACCTGCACACACAGCTGGGAGAGAGAGGCACGGCTCTGTATCTACACAACAAACAGTTAAACATGCAGGGACGGAGGACACTACAGCTGAGTAAAAAAGGCCCATATTAATTAATTCTATATTTGTTTCTGATTGTTTTAAAATATCATCAGACTACCGAATATTCGAGTTCCTTGTGTCTGTCCTAAATGACAGTAGCAGGCAGTAGGTTGGGTTCTTTTCAATATGGTCTTGCTCAATGTGATTAAGACTGGTTTTGCAAAAATGTTTGCATTGAAAAAATCTAAATGGAACTTTGGTAGGAAACTAGCATACTTTAATTCATCTAAGTGGCCAGGTTTCTAAAAAATGACTCTGCTGCATTTCCTTTATCGAATAACACAAATACCAAGCCTCTTAAGCTGTACATATCAATTTTGGCTATAAAGTTAGAAAATAGTTTTATTATCTTCTTTGCATATTTTTTAGGATTTACTTTTCTTAAACTACTTTTCAATATTTTTTTTTACTTGGTTTTGATTTGTCTCTTGTACAGTATGATTAGCTATTAGCAGCACATCAAAAAACATCCTCATATGATAGCATATTAATATCTCTGTCATATTTTAATATTAATCCTGAAGTCATTTCTAGGTTTTACCTCTTGTTATTGAGTTTTCATTCTGTTATTTAACTACCATCCTCAACTTTAGCTGAACGGTATCATCACCTTTGCTGTCTGTGTTTGTCGTATTATGCTGTAAATATTGAAATCTCCGTGTGTGACTGACCAGATTCACACCAACACTCTCCTTGCACTCTCTTTGCTCTGCTGTCTTTCAGTGTGAGAGTGTTTAGCCCAGCCGCATGGGGCCGGGGTGACTTTGACTGCCTGTGTAATAGTTACAGCCGCACGCTTTGTTAGCCGCAGGTAATTTATGGTTGAACTGGCCTGATAGTCTGATACGATCGACTGCCCCAACTGTCTTTACTAGCCGGCCCCAAAGACACAGAGGAAGACTCTATCTGAGGAGGCAAGAGAGAGAGATACAGAGGGAGAGACGATGAAAGCAGGCAGGCTGTTCGACTTAAACTGTTGCTACAAGGGGGGAGAATCTGGACTGTGAGAAGCAGAGAAATAATAAAGTAAAAATGAGTGTGACAAAAGCGTGCCGAGGAATGAGTAATGCAGGTGAGAGGCAGTGAGAGGGTGAGAGAAATGAAACAGTCGCAGAGCAGTTAAGTTCTCGGCATCTTTCTTTGGGCCTGCTGAGAATTAGATTGCATTAAAGACTGACAGTCCATTCATCTGAACCATACCAAGAAGGAACATTTAGTTAATTGAATGATTAATAAATTCAGCTCAGTCACACTATTTCACTCGGGTGCTGGCTTTGGATAAAAATGTCTGCCAAATGGGAGACGTCATATATCACTTGTTTGAAACCCCTTTGCCTGAGACTCTCGCCGAGCATCAATAAAACTTGAACCAGTCCAGCTGTGTATCCAAAGCAGAGGAGAAACATGTGGAGCAGCAGAGTTTGCTGGTTAACCTTGTGCCTGTATGTCCTCCTCTTTGTTGCGTCAGGAGAAGACTGCACTTCAGCATGTGAAGTTTGTCGTTGCTGGCTCATCGTTACCTCTGTCTGTGAGACCTTCAAGCTCAAACTAAAGTGAAACTGGAGAGCGTCTGTCTTTCTAATAAGAACAGACACACGAGTCTCCACGCCCACTTTGCCACACTTCCCGTCCCTAATAAAGACAGGCACAGACCAATGCTCCATGTATACATTTACCTTCACCCCCCTCCCTTAATCCAGTTAGGCAGGAACATCCTAACCCTTCTCTCTCCTCCCTTGTTCCTCGTTCTCCAGGATCGGCTACTCTAATCTGGTCTGTCAGGCCAACTGGATCCCTGACTGCTGTTCCCCTTTCATCTCCCACCTTCAAACAGAATGCGGATGCTTTCATAAGGCCGGGTGAGTGGCAGGTAGGGGAGTCAGGTGAAGACAGGCCCGTGATATGGACAGGCACTTTGTCCAGTTTAAATACACTAATGGAGGATAAGAGGCCTGTCACGGGGACAGGTGGAGATAGGACAGGACAGAAGACACAGACACTCATCTTCACTAAGGGGACAATTTGTGAATACAGAGACGGGGATGTGCAACGGATTACATCAGATAGCAGAGGATGTTGAAGAGTGCAAACACCTCTCGTCTTTTTCCCCTATAGGAGACGGACGTTCGGAGCATAATGATGCGAGGTCAAACTAAATTTTCAAGCTTTAATGCCTTTAGAGAACAAATGGCCACTAAGTTTGCTGCAGAACACCTGACTGCTGTTCACAAACACAAGAGTCCAAGAACAGTGTTTCTCTTATTCCTAAGTGAAAGAGCGACACACAAATCACTGGTAAACACACACACACACGCACACACTCATCTGAATCACAGCTTACACAGCCAGTAGGCAGCCTTTTGGATAGATGGTACCTGCATACAGGAGGAGGGGGCACACAAATAGGATTCAAGAGTGGAAACGGGGGTGTGTGGTGGGGGTGAGTCCATAAATAGGATTGTGTAGGAAGCAGGGCGAGCTAAATAGGATTGTAATGTGCAGGAAAGGATGTATAAATAGGATATGAGAGTCAGAGCTGTGTTCTCACTAGTTCCACGTCCCCGTGGTATAGGAGTTCTCTGGGACTGGCTCGCAGCGTGCATGCATGTGTGTGTATGGGAGTGTGTGTGTGTGTGTGTGTGCGTGTGTGCGCGCAAGCAAAGGCCATTAATGTAGAGGCTAATCTTGAGGCACCTGTCTCCTCAGGCAGAGTGTGACCTCCATGAGCCGGGTTCACCCACGTTTGTCCTCCCATCCCATTCCTCACCTCCTGCCCCTCCCACCTCTCCTCAAATCTCACATCCCTTCCTCTTTTAATTCCTCCAACTTTGCTTTTTCGAATTTCATAAATGAGATCTGTGTTTTTCTCTCTCGCTTCTTGACCTCTTTGAACAGGTAAACTGTCACTCTTGCCGTGTGTGTGCTGTCCTCCCTCCATGAGAGGTCGGCGGTCAGAGCTTTGTCTCCCTCTCTCTCTTCCCTCTCTCTCTGTCTCTCTGCTTCTGGGGTCAGTGGGCTTTGGGAGCTGTCAGCTCAGTGCTGGTGTCTGCTGGCTGACGGACTAAGGTCAAGGGTCAGGGGTCAGGAATTAGAGGGCAGCATGTGACCCTAAAAACAAACAGCATGGGGAGAGGGTCGAAGCCACGAAAAAGCCTGTCATTCTCCACACGGGGGGTAATGTGGTGTGAGCATGCATACAGTGTGCATGAAATTGCTTGGATCTCTCATATCTACATGTTGATGCCCTTTCTCTTTTGCATATTACTCACACCTGACCTTAACGTACCGTTACTGAGTGTGTGTCTGTGTGTGTCTGTGTGTGTGTGTGCGTGTGTGTGTGTGTGTGTGTGTGGCACGCGATGTGATGTGATATGTGAGATGTTTCCTGTTAGCGTGGCATGCATCTATTAGACTGTTTATGGTTCCTTGTCAGAGCAGCTCCTCTCCTCCACTCATGATTACATTACAAACCCGTTTACACAGCCAAGGTCACATCGGCCTGCTCTGAAAACATCATCTTCTCCATAAGCCAAGGCAACAATGCATACGAAACTGACAAAGACGCAGGCAGTTAGTCACACGCAGTGAGCAATACATACACACTTTCATACAGTCATATCATCATATTTTAAGCGCCAAGGTAACAGTGCGTGTTTGCGTGTGGGGCCCAGGAGAGCACGCTGCCTCCTCAGACAGGTAATGGATGGTGGTCCTGAAAGAGACTGAGGGGAATTAAGATAAACACACTCTGATAAAACTAACCTGCCCGGATCGCACCGCTGTCTGTTTACGACGAATTAAAACATATCACATATGCTGCATTCACATACAAGCACACAAGCATGTGCACACATACACTGATAGCTGCATAGGTGCACACGCACACACACACGCACACACCCTCACACACAGTTTACCCTTTTATGATGGATTTATATACAAAGGCATGCTTAAACAGTGGAATAAATATTTGGACAGTGGTGGCTCTTTGAGTAATTGATCAATGAATCACACACAAGAGATTGTGTAAATTATGAAGACAAATAAACTCTCAATATATCAGGCCCCTATTATAAAATGTTAAGCAGATTTAAACAGATAGAAATGTATCTGCTTAGACAAGGACATTTATGTTTGCTGGTGCAAGTGTCCTGCATACAGATTACAAAGACTAACTCAGCAGTGGTCTGATTCTGGGTCCAGAGCCAAACTCAGGGCAGGGGAAGAGTGAGACTGCTCTCAAAATTATTCTCAAGTAATTGCAGGTTAAATAGCCTTTTCTGAACAATGTTTTGTAAAGTTGCTGTCTGCGGTAGGCTATAAAAGCATAAATTCCTGCAGTCTGTTACTTAAAAAAACAGCAAACATTCTTACATAGCTTATCAAAACACTGTAAAATTTTAGACAACTCAGTATCCATGGAGGACACAACAATATGGTATTTTTTTTGTAATGTAGTCTGAAATAATTATTCATGGTTATGTAAAATAAAAAAATTAGAGTGTTGGTCCCAAAAGAAATCAGAGAGTTGTGGCCAAAAGTTGATGCAGCCACACACTCTCCAGTGCAAACATATTTCATACGTGCACACACTCTTTTCCAAGTTTATGCACCACTGATCTAAGTACATAATGAAGTGTGACATATCAAGCAAAGGCGCTAATGGGGTGTGAAGTCATTAGTGAACTCTCTCTTTCTCACGCACACACATGCACACTCACACACATAGGCAAAAGCTTGCATAACAACACACACCTATTCTTTCGGTCTTTATTCGGAAGATGTGATTGTAATCAGCCTTTTAGGAAATCCTAACTCGAGGGTAACGTGTAACATTACTAAACTGTGTTTTACAGAACAGCTTAAGAATAGAATAAATTTATCATAAATGGTTTGTGTGAATGAAGGCTTTATCATGGACAAGCATTAAGGTGAATGTGTGGGAAATGAGAGCTGACAGAGTTGCAGGGTTTCCCTCTTTACTGGCAATCATGCCCATTACACTTCCAGATTTCTGGCAAATGCATGTATGTGTTACCTGACATAACTGACAAAGTGTTGCTAGACATACTTCACTTTTACAGATGGCACAGAAATAAGAGAAAAAAAGAGAGTAAGAGAGCGAGAGAGAGAGAGAGAGAGAGGAAGGGAGACAGACTCTAAAAGCTTGTCAGTCCCTCTTAATTATTCTAATTGCTGAGCTCAAGCTTCATGCCAAGGCTTAGGCATTCCCCTGGCACAACAACACAAGCCCCAAACCACACACACACACACACACTCACACCCCCACTCACACACACGACTCAGCCACTGCATTGCCTTGAAACCTCTCCTCGCTCCTCGTCTCGTCCTCTCCCCTCATCTCCATACAGAACTCCCCCCTCTCCCTCTTTTCCTCAGCTCCCTCTATCAGCATCCCTCCACCCTCAGAGCACCCTCTTATTCCTCCACTCCGCCTCCTCTCCTCCCATCACAACAGACCCTTCTGCTTCCTCTCTCCAGTCACTCCTCTCCTCCACCCCTCCGTTCCTCCGAACTGGATTAAAAGTACTTTTCATTACCCGTGCCGGAGATATGGCACTTAAAAATCACCCCATTATCATTTTTCACCCAGCAAACAGCACACACTTTCACAGAGACATAATTACCACACCCTGTCATACCAGGGAGATGGAGGCTGCTGATTTCCAGCCAGGCCGTGTGTGTCACTTTGTGTGCACAAGTGTGTGTGTGTCTGTGTGTATAAGAAACTGCTGCCTGTCCGCCTGCCTGCCTGCTTCTCTTATTGATATTAAAAGCGCTGCATAAACGAGTGTTTAAAATGGCTGTCAGAGGGGGAGAGAGAGAGGATCCACTCCAATCACAAACTGCAGCACACATCACTGGATCTCTTTCCCAGCTTGGCACATGGTAATGGCCTGGAATAACAGAATACCGCTGGATGATTCCCATTCCCACATTCAAAGTTGTGAGAGGCTGCAAGAGGCAGTTGAAATGGGAGGGGACGAGCGACAGAGCTCGCTTTAACCAGTCAACACTTAGCACATAATGAATTGGGAGTCATATGATGAATTGGATTTATGGCCATGCTTGTTCTTAATGGCCGAAGTGCTTCAAATTGGGAGGCTGCGGAGGGAGCGGGGGGGGGGACTCGACTCATTCACACTGATATTCATTTAGGAAGCCGGTCCTCATCTAACAGTTACACCAGTTCTGCAGGGACGATGCCTTCACTCACAGCATTCACAAGGGGGTGTTAAGTATATATGTGTTTAAAACACTCCCTGCACCCCTAAGACATTCATCAACGTGACAACGCTGCATGGCGGCCCCCCCAATATCACTCCGCAGGGGCCTGCCGTTGGCCTGTCACTGGAATGGCTGTCTATAATTATGCCTGTAGATAAAGCAGGGACAAACGTGGGTCCTGCATGATTAACTGGGTTGCTGTTTGATCACATTTGACTAATTTGTGGCATAAATCTTCAGGCTGGCGCCCCTGCTAGAGACCATTAGCCCTGACACTGACACCGCTGACACACGCACACACACACACACACGCACTCATACACATGCTCAGTGCTCACACCTTTAAGAGGGACTGCAAAAAGGAGGGGTGAGCTGTTGCTTCTAGTGCTGCTGCGTTGGTGGCAAGAAAATATGAAAACAAAATACATACACTCGCTAACAATTTCTGGTAACATCAATTCCCAAACTCTATCTGAATGAGGCCAAGGGTGGGGAGCGGGGTGTAGGTGGGGCAGTTGGTACACCTAAGCACTATAGAGAGAGAAATGCAGGTGTACTGGATTATAATATTAAGCAAACATGAGCTCCGAGGTCTAATTATGACACAGGGGAGGTTAGAGAGCGAAGAGAGAGAGAGATTCAGTACTGTGTGGTGGAGTGGATGCTGAAGCCAGCAGAACCAGCCTGGTCATTTGTAAACAGGTAACGATGCAGGCCAGGTGTATGAGCATATGTACCAATGAGCAGGGGTGGAAACAGGGGAAGAGGGAGGGAGTCAGAGGAGAGAAGGAAGATGGGGGAAGAGAGTGGGAGGAGTAGAGGGAGGATCTAATTAGGGTGAATTTACAGTGCCCTGTGCCAAACAGCTAAAATGGCCAACTGGGCACAGAGATTTATTACTGGGTTAAATTAGGTTGTCTGGTGAGGGTTGGTGGGGCCACCTGCAGCTGTCAGTTGTCACACAGATTATTATAACTGCAGAGAAAGACAACAGTGACGTAACATTAGCTACACAAACGCATGAGACGCGCATTGTTACATATGCAGGCTTGTGAAGAGAAACCGATATTCTTTTGTGTTTAGGACAATATCAATCGAGTCAAGTGAGCGATTAAGAATGATGCTTGAACCCATTTAGCATGAATCAATGATTCTCTGGACGGAAGGTTTCCAGAGCAAGGAGCCTTTGCCTCCATTTGCATCAGTATCCTTGATCAAATCTGCAGGGTAAACAGGTTTAAAACCTGATGGGGGATATTAAACTTGCAGATTGAGCTCGACGGCCCCTCCCCAGGCTTGTCTGAAGCTTGAGGCTGGGGTTTGGGCCTCTGCATTTAACTCTTGCTGCTGAGAGCAAGGACGTGGCAAAGCGAGCCAGAGCAGCTGAGCGGCCATACTTTCATGGTCGGTTTCCATTTAAATATCTCACTGACAGGGAACATGGCGCCATTAAGGCGTCCCGAGGGCCCGGCACGAGAGGAGGAAATGGGCAGATAAAACCCCCCAGGGGAGAGGAGGGGGGTGAGAGAAGGGCCACGCTGCCTTTAACGGTGGGACCTGCTCTTAAAACTGTACAGGCACTACTCCATCCATTCAGTCCTCCGTCCCTCCACACCCAAAACAACCTTGTCTCTCTGGAACAAAAGCAGGATTTATCTAGCAAGACTTACAGCCCCAACCTGACTTTCTTCCTCTGCTGGCAGTATGAGGTCATATAGCATCTGTAAGTGCACATGAGTAAGTGTGTGCGCGTTCACATGAAATAGTAAAAGATTCCTTCAAGCCCCTACTGTACAGTAACTCTCATACATTTATTACACAGAGAACTGTACCTAGAGGACACCAAGCATAGTTAACACAGAGGCAAAATGAGTTGTTGTTTTCAGGCCCTGACATTGTCTTTCCCTGGTCTGGAATCCTTTCTGTCTTGGTCTCATCTCAGTTTGAAATGAAAACTTATATACAAGTTTTTTCAATGATCATCACACTTTTTGTTTGTCATTTACCAGGTCAAAACACCAAGAATCTTTGGTTGCAGCTTTTCAGATTTTAACATTTTCCATAAGTCTTTAAATTCATGTTATTCAGTATAACCACTTTGGTCTGTTGTTCAGAAAAAACAAGATTTCATTAGCTACCTTTTTGTATGACTGATTGATGGACAGAGAAAATTAATGATAGGTTAATCAGTAATTAAAATGAA
>JAPZDT010000022.1:9764856-9774861 GCA_029814675.1 Acanthurus coeruleus | reverse complement strand
TGAAAAAAATATAAACAATAAACATCAAATAATAATGTTATGCCAAAATTTGATTTTTATTTAATTTTTATTTGAGGTTCCAGCCCCCAAGGTGACTACTGTAGAGCGTCAAGCTAAGGCTTCATTAAGTGGAAACCTACAATGATTATCTCTTTTAGCAACAGACCTGAATGGCACAAGCCTATGAGATATAAGAGTCATAAAAGCACACAAGTATTGACTCTTATCGTGAGTGACACAAATTCATTACTAGTACTAAAGTGCTGGACCTATAAAACCCATGGTTACATGTTGAGCTGCTGACCTGAGTCTGGTTTCCCTGTCACACCAATGGCCATTATCTGTGTGTGTGTGTGAATGGAGGATAAAAATGTTTGTTAGTATTGGGTCACATAGACAGGCTGCAAACAAAACACAACTGAGCTGAACAACATTTCAAACAATGTTTAGAGATTTTTATTTTACTTTAGAAATAAGATAAAGAGATACAAAATATGTGAGCTAACACAGGGGCAATCCTGTGAGTTTGGTGCTCAATATGATTTTTGAGGCTTTCAAATGGAAGTTTTCCTTGATGCCATTTGCCTTTGATTCTAACAAGTGCTCAGGTTTTACATGGCTTTAAAATATTTAAAATACCCTGGTAATGCAGCCACAACAAATATAGCTATTTGTTTAAATGGAAAAAAAATTCACTGACACATTTTCAAAAAGATCTCCTTTCCAAATTGTATACATCTTATGTTTCTTTGTATCTGCCAAGAAAAAGTACTTGAATTGGTTAAATTATAAGCATCATATTGATTTAACAATGATGAATTGATTTTGACAAATGCATTTTTGTTCAGCATTTAATATGAAATTCATTTAAAAACTTGACTGAATGAAGAGAAAAGAGGTGACTGCTCTACAGTTCACTGTGCTGCTTCTCTTCATGTTGCCGGATCTTCTCTGGGACCGTCTGAGTCATATAGACATATCGGTCTTGCTTCAAGTGCCGATCAACTGTCTGCTTTTTAGTTTCAATTTTCAAGTATTCTTCATGTGCTCCATACTTTGGCCAGTGTACAAGCCCCTTCCCATTGGGACTCCTGCAAACACACATAAATACTCTAAGTTTGCGTTATCTAGTGTATTATAACTTTTAATGAGGGTTAATTCTTACCCTTTGCGAGCAAAGTTGCCCCAGTAGTTCATCATGATTTTACTCAGGTTCTCCTCCTCTTCAGTGCATTCATCTAAAATAATGATAATGTGGTGAAGTAGTTAGCACTCTACAGAGGGAAACCAAGAGAGACACTGATGGTCTGTTGAAAAAATGATTTGTATTATCATTACCTGTTAATTTGACATGGGAAGTTGTGAAGCAGAATCCTAGTACTGCTAAGATTTCATCTCCATGGTCAGAACCGACAAAGCTCGGCCTTTTAGCCTGCAGGAATGAGGGAGGATGACAGTACTGATACAGGTACACAGGGGCACCTGCATCTAGTAGAGGACAAATGATATGCTGATGATTATGTTGTTTATGTAAGTGCATGATGTGAAATAGTATGTAATGAATGTAAGAGAAAATTGCATAGTCTTTCGTAAGGAAACTACCTCTGTGTGCATTAGCTGCTTTTATAGCCGGAAAGGTGAACATCAAATCTCCAAGCAGCTCAGTGAACGCTTTTCTGTTCCTCACACGATCCTCACCAGTTCCAGCATATTCATCAATGATCAAATCTCTGCGGATTTCATCTTTGGGCTTGAGGGAGCAAGCAACACATCTGTCAGTCAAGTTTGAGCATAATGAAACAGGGTAATACTGCAATGTCAGGCAGTGTTTGTCTTACATCAGGGTAGAACATGGAAACCATTTGCATGATCTGCTCACGATCCATTCTCTCTGTCCACTTTAGATGAGGAAAGAACTAAGGGAAGATGCAGCCAGAATTAACATTTCAGACAAAAGAACATTTCTTCATGGGCTTGGAAATAGTCAGAACTTAGCATTCACACCTACTTTGCGAAGTAACCAGCCCCCTTCATCACTGTTAACACCAGTCATGAATGGTTTAGTGAGAAGTTCATGTTTATGGAACAGCTCATCCACAGGTTTTCTCAGGAAGTGCCCATCAACATTTACAGGATATCTGAGTATCTGATCCTAAAGTGAATATATTTATATACATTAAAAGGAAAAAGTTGAGGTCCAGACAACAAAAAAAACAGTAACATAATAAAAATCCCACCAGGTCCATCCTTTTAATACAATATCTCACCTCTGCAATGCTCACAATAGTATTAATATCAAGGTTTTTAATACAATCAGCAATCTTTTTGGTGCTTTCCAGGCTGCAGCCAGATACATTTGCTACCACCTGTGAACAACAATTTAAACAAAAAACAAAATATTGTCATATTCTTAATATCATGCATTGACCACAGTTTACGAGAAAAAAGACACACAACCTTTGCCACTGGTAGAGGATCATCTATAACGAGTGTATCCATTGCAGCAGTGCCACTCTCGGCAATGGCGTGATGGAACAGACCTTCAGACAGTGGAGTGAGAAGCTGTTGGTTCAAGCAAAAGAAAAAAGTCAAAGATTGTGTGAGCAGCAGGAACTTTGGGATGTCATAACTGTGCAACATGTTTTTGTTAAAAAGTCCTCTCTGTGCACACTGATCCTTACCTGAAGAGACACACTCACTCCACCAGCAGACTCCCCAAATATGGTCACTAAACCTGGGTCTCCTCCAAAGTTGTGAATGTGCTCCTGGACCCACTTTAGAGCCAAGACCTGGTCCAGCAGACCAAAGTTCCCTGACATGTGCTCATCTCCAGTGCTACATAGAACACACAATTACAGTCAGGCTACATTTACACCAGGTGTTTGAAGTGATGCTGATTTAGACATGCATCTGTTACCTGGCATAAAAGATTGTTGATCTTGCACTTATTATTCTTGATATACTGCTCACATGATATGTAACAAGCAACAACTAGCTTTCCTCACTAACACTGAAAATGCTGTTGCCTCTTTTTATGGCACTACTTAATGATTATTAATGAACATGCTCCTAGTAGAAAATGCAGGAAAAAAAGAAGGGATAATCCATGATTTTCTGAAGAGATTGCTGATATATTCCATGTTCAACACAAAAAGTGGTCCTTAACCAAAAAGTCAACAGTTACAAAAGGATAGTTACTGTCATTTCCTTAGAAATAAATGCACAGCTCTTATCAGAAAATCCCAAACTGAATACTGCCCGTAGTTAACCAAAGACAGTTTCACTAATCATTCTAAATTCTGGAAAACTATCAAAGCTGTACAAATAAGAACCTTTCATATCTAGTCTCCCACAGAAGCCAAAAGTTAAAGTGACTTTTTTTTTTTGATGATCTAAACCTACAGTCCCACTACAACAGGCAGACAGCATTCATTCCACTCTGACAGTCTCTATCTTTAATATGGTGCCTTTCACAGTGTCTGAGGTCATGCCTTGCAAGCAATTGATCCCAAACTGGCCCTGATGGCCTTGATTATTTTTTTTCTCTTAGTGTTTGCTCATAAATTTCCTGACTTATGAGAACAAGCCTATGCCATGCATCTAACTAAAAGTTGGTGATCCTACTGAATCAAATAGTTACAGACCAATCTCAAATCTCACTGTCTTGGCTAGGATCATGGAATCCCTTGTGTCAAATCAACTGAAACTTCTCCTATAGTCACATAACATCCTAAATCACATACAGTCTGGTTTTAGAACTAAGGATAGCTCTGTTACTGTTACTTGGAGAAGTGGTCTGCTGATTTGAGAGCTACTTGATAGACAGGATGCAGTATGTCGGATTTGGTAATATTATTTCTGTCATGGAAAAAGGATATTCCTAGGGACCCCTTCTTTTTCTTTTGCACATAAATGACATTTGTGCCACACTGAAGCATTCAGAGTATCATATGTATGCTGATGACACAGTCTTGTACTGTTCTGCTCCTTCTCTTGAGACTGTTGTTGCAAATCGACAATCTGATTTTAGCTTACTACAGCATGTTATGTGATAGGAAACTACTTTTAAACACAAATAGGATCAAAGCCATGTTATTGACCTCCAGTTAAACTAGGGTTCCCTCTCTCTGTCAACACCCTGTAAGGTAAGGTATAGAGTTTGTGGATAACTATAAATATCTAGACTTCTGCTTGGACAGACATCTTTATATCAAACACCACATTGATACTCTGACAGAGAAACTCAAGTTTACACTGAGTTTCTTATGTAGATTAGGGTCATCCTTTTCCCCAGCTTTGTGTAAGTGTCTTGTCGCAGGTTTATTTCTCTCACAGCTAGACTATGGTGATAACATCTACAGTTTTGCTCATCTATCTACTCTGGCTTTGCTTGATCCACTTTATCATGCTGCAGTGAAATACATTTCAAACTCTGGCTACAGAATTCATTCACTGCGCACTGCATTCTTTGGTCGGTTGACCCTCTTTTGCTATAAGGAGGTTGCAGCGTTGGTATTTATTCTTGAACAAGGCTTTTCTATGTAGACTATCTTTGTACATGTTCTTTAAGTTTGTATTTCTACATGACGCCTACAATCTCAGATCAAACCGGCTGGGCCTAAGGTACCATCTGTGCGGTCTGAGACTGGAAAAAGGAGTCTATCTTATTACGGCCCCCGATCTTGGAATGACCTCCAGTCCAAACTGAAACTGTCCTGCCTTGTCTTCTTGATCCAACTTTAAACAAAAGCTAAATGAAGTTCTTACTATAAAATGTGATTGCTATGTTGTTTAGTGAATTTTTACAATTGCATCGTGTGTTTATCTTAACTCTTAACTCTAACTCAGCTGATGGATATGGTTTCTCTACTATGTCCCATTTGTTGTGTATTTTTCTGTATTTCATTGTTGGTATGTAATCTTGTTGGTACTCCGATTTGTAACTCTGCTGCCTTCTTGGCCAGGTCACCATTGAAAAAGGGATTTTATTTTCTGCATTTTTCTTTTACCTGGTTAAATAAAGGCTAAATTGATAAAATAAAATTGTTTCTAATGTCTTTTTACCCAAGAAAGCCCAGGACTCCCAAGCGGTACTGGATCAGAACCACAACCATATTCTGGTATGCAGCCAGGGCAGAGCCATCATATGTTGAAGCTGATCCCAAAGTAAAGCCTCCACCATGGATCCAGACCATGACCTGGTAACAGTTGTATTTTATTCTTACCGTTTATATAAGAATCAAACAGCTTTTAACCAAACTAAAACTTCAATCTGACGAAACAAGGTAACCACTATTGTCAACTGGGTTTCTAGTGTCAATCTCTTAGCAGTGTGGTTCAAAATATGGGCATCGATAGTGGCGCGAAAAGCCTGTGACATGACTTGGGATAGAGCTACCGCTCCTGATTTTCTTTCGTTTTGTTTGTTTCAGTTAGGAAAATGCAGTGCCCAGAACTGTGTGTGTGTGTGTGTGTGTGCGCGTGTGTGTATGTGTGTGACCACTGTTTCTCTAAAGGGAGGTGTAAGAGAAAATGTTAGAGGGCCACTGCACTAAAGCGATCAAGCTGACTTCTGCAGGAACACTATCAAAAGCTGAATATGAGTTACTGAACAGCAGCAGCTCAAACCTGCAGCAAAGGGTTCTTACTGGGAGCTTGGCATTGTTGGCTCTGTCTGCAGGAGTGTAAATGTTGAGATAAAGGCAGTCTTCAGAAATATCTGGGAGATCCTTTACAACCGCACCAAGACCTTCAAGCAGTTCTATATTAAGCTGTTTATTCTGAACACACCTGAAAATGAGACACATTTTATCGGTTAGTACACGACATTAGTTCTCCAATTTTGTTATGCAACATGTGATCACTTGAGCGTCTTACATGGGTGGCTGCTTGGTGGCATCCCTCACTCCTTCCCACCCATCTACAGGCTGAGGTGCAGCCAGTCTCAGAGCAGGGCCTAGGGGTGGCTTGGCAAACGGCACACCCAGGAAGGCATGGACCCCAGTCTCCTTCCCCTTAACGCTCACATACTCACCTCTCAGGCTGCCAAGCTTTGTGTGCACTTCAGGTGCTGTAGGAATATCAGGACTGAGTCAGAATCACGGCGTGACCCTTTTTCATTTTATTAATACAATTTCTATTGACAATAAATTCAAGTAAAAATATTTCCTCCAAATATGCAAGATTTGGTTGTTGCT
Source organism: Acanthurus coeruleus (assembly GCA_029814675.1). Lineage (NCBI taxonomy): Eukaryota > Metazoa > Chordata > Actinopteri > Acanthuriformes > Acanthuridae > Acanthurus > Acanthurus coeruleus. The sequence goes on along the minus strand of JAPZDT010000022.1, from coordinate 9,768,664 downwards.
TGGCTGTAGCTCATTTTTAGACCGAGATGTGTTGGGTAAGAGAAAAATATTTTGATTTCTGCCATGTTGAGCCATGTGAAAGACTTTTCCTGCCTTCAGTGTTTGCCATGCTTTTTGTTTAATCAGTTAAAGTCTACTGAAACTGCTTATTAATTAGTTATTGGACCAAAAACTAATCAACAGTTTTAAAAGAGATTAATTGTGTAAGTCACAAATCAAGAACCATCACCATACATTTACTGGTTTGATCTTGACAAGTGAGGGGATTCATTGTTCTCTGTTTTATGATTAGAAATTCAACAAATATTAGACTGTTTGTATCAAGCAAGTTGATGATGTCAGCATGGGCTCTGAAGCAATTCTGTTCTGAGATTAGGTTTTCACCAAGTAATGAGTAATCAATGATAATGATTTATCAGAAAAAGAGACAGATTAATCATTAATAAAAATACTTGTTAGTGGCAGTTCTTACAGGGTTATATATGACCTAGGCTTACATTATGGGGGTCTAGTTCTTGTAAATACATGACCAGTGCAGACAGTTTGGTAGATCTAGTTAAAGTGCAATAGACAACACTCCCACTGCTGCTCAGGTTACGCTCCGGTCCAACTATGTCCCACTGAATGCTACGGGGGTTGTCCTGAAGCAACAATACTGTCAAAGCATTAGATCCAGTATTGGCAAGGACACGAGTCTGTGCACCAATCCTTAATGTCACTATGTTACCGTCCATATATCTGCACGCCTGTCAACAGAGTTTTTACGGCACAAGTGGTAGTAAGAGTTATGTTAACCGCAATTAACCATAAAAAACTTCGAGCTCATTCATGAAGGGGTAGTAGAATACTGCTGTTAAAAAACAGTGACAATAATAATTACATGGAGCCTCTGGTCGGGCATTAGGTCGACACTTGCCAATTTTTCAAGAAGTTCAGGAAGGAAAATGTGTGATAAATATAATATTAGAACATGTACTTAGTTTTTTAATGTAATCGATGACAGAAGGCCTATCACACAAGTTGAGTGTGTTGATATCCGTTCATTACATAAATGGGGCCAATATTATGGCAAAATTGGGTACTATAGTTAATTGATGTTTGTCCCTGGAGTGACTTCAGGTGAGACTTCTTTATACAAAATTTGTATACATTGCATGGTACTCTGAATTGGCAATGAAAAAGTACTTAAGTTTACTAAACTATTAGTATCACATTTGTTTAAAAATGATTAAATGATTTTGTTGAATGCATTTTTTCAGTGTCAGTGATGAAATTCATTTAAAAACTTGTTGGGATAAAGAGAGAGGAGGTGACTGCTCTACAGCTCACTGTGCTGCTTCTCTTCATATTGCCGGATCTTCTCTGAGACCGTCTGAGTCACAAAGACATACTGGTCCTTCTGCAAGTGCTGATAAGTTCCCTGTTTCTTAGCTTCAATTCTGAGGTACATTTCATCTGCTCCATACTTTGGCCAGTGTGCAAGACCCTTCCCATGGAAAAAGAGTACCAAAAGAGTAGGCCTCTCCAATTAACAACACATTAATCTTGTGCTTATGTGTGTCCTGCTTTTGTGCATCCCAACTTTCTTTTATTTGGACCCTCAGTTTAATTTAAAAGTTTGAATGAATGAATAGCATCATTTAAAACACACATCTGATTATTGACGTGCTCTTATAATACGACTGACAATAAAAAAAAAAAAAAGCAGTCAGTGTAATGATAAGAGCTGTTAATACTCCCAACCACACGAGGGCAGTGGCGAGTGATGTTCCTACCTGTAAGCTGCACTTATTGTTTTGGTTACACAGTGGATGTCAGTGGTAGAAGAAGAAGACAACATGCCGCTATGTGTTAGTGTTTTATCTACCTCCGCAGCAGTCAATAATAAATATGCACGTTAAAAGAAACCCAGTTTCTTCAGTGTATTAGAAACATTACATGGTACCAGGAGTGGTCTGAAAACAGAAGTCATGGAAAGTGTGAAGCTGCCTGACGCAGTGAATTGGACTGGAAACACGTTTGTGTACACCGACGGAGAAGATAAGGACACGTTTGACACAGTTGTGCAGAAGTTTGACGAACACTGTTCACCAAAGAAAAATGAACCATTTGAACGGTATGTGTTTCGTTCACGCATGCAGCAGCCTGGTGAGAGCTTTGATGCTTTTTTGACGGACTTGAAACTGAAAGCAAAAACGCACAACTTCAGAGTGCTACAAGATTCACTGATTCGTGATCAGCTTGTGTTTGGAATTGATGACAAGGAAGTGAGAGAGAGGTTGCTAAGAGAGACTGAACTTACCTTAGCTGGGGCTGTGAAGATATGCCACGCTAGTAAATTAGCCCTGCAGCATGCAAAAACTTTCAGCAATGGTGTTAGGGGAGCTGACAAAAACAGCAGCAGCAGTCGCCACAGTATCTACTAGGCCACAGAAACAGAGAACAGGGCAGGCTAAACGCCACAAGGACTCAGAGACTTTTAATTGTAAAAGATGTGGCACTTAACACGCACCGAAACAATGCCCGGCATATGGCAAAGTGTGCAACAAGTGTAAAGGACAGAATCACTTTGCAAAGCAATGCTTTTCCAAGGGGAAACAGGGCAAAGGGGAACGTGTGCACACTGTGGAAGAAACTGCTCTCTCTGACACATTCTTCGTGGGCATGGTAACACAGGAAGACTTCAAACCTAAAGAGACTGAACAGTCAAGTGTGAACAAAGTGGAGCAGGACAAGTGGACTGCGCCACTACAGGTAAACGGAGCTGTCATGCCTCTCAAGCTCGACACAGGAGCAAAGGCTAATTTGATGAGTGAGCTGGACATCAGAGCCATGAAGATCAAGCCATACATTCATCCACACACTGGTTCACTCAAAGCCTACAATGGACAGCCCATTGACACCAAAGGCAAGTGCAGACTCAAGGTGAAAGTTAAAGGGAAAGAACATAACCTCATGTTTGTAGTTGTTCCAGATGGACATGACTCACTACTAGGTGATGATGCATGTGTCAAACTAGGCTTAGTCAAGAGGGTCTACTGCATCAACACAAATCAACACAAGAGCATAGAGTCAATAGTGGATCAGTATCCAGACATATTCAAAGGGTTTGGTGTTTTACCTTTCACCCACAAGATACAGCTAAAAGATGATGCACAGCCTGTCGTCCATGCTCCAAGGCGGGTTCCAGCACTGCTTACGAGATAAACTGAAGCAGGACCTTGACCGAATGATGTCACTGGGAGTCATAAAAAAGGTGGAGGAGCCCACAGAGTGGGTGAATTCGATGGTGTGCGTCACAAAACAGACAGGAGACCTACATATGTGCATGGATCCTAAAGACCTGAATGCCAACATAAAGAGAACACTACCAAATCCCTACCAGAGATATAATAAAAAGTGAGATGGCAGGTGCTAAGTTCTTCAGTAAGTTGGTTGCATCCAAGGGATTTTGGCAGATGAAACTGCATGAAGATAGCACAAAGTACTGTACATTCAGTACACCTTTTGGCCGCTACTCTTTCCAAAGGATGCCTTTTGGATTCTCATCTGCTCCTGAAGTGTTCCACCGGACCATGGAGCACATCATAGAAGGCATTGAAGGGGTATGGGTGTACGTGGATGACATCGTGCTATGGGGATCCACACTGGAGCAGCACAATGAGAGGCTCATCCAAGTGCTACAGAGAATCCAGAAATATGGACTAAAGTTGAACAGAGCAAAATGTCAGTTTGGTGTGAACAAAATCACCTTTCTGGGTGATAAACTGTCCGGGGCAGGTGTTGAGCCAGATAAAAGTAAAGTGAA
>JAPZDT010000022.1:8853369-8863465 GCA_029814675.1 Acanthurus coeruleus | reverse complement strand
AACATGAATAGGTTGATGTTTTGAATAAAAATGGCATTATAAAATTCCTGAGTGTTATTCAGAACATTCTTTACCTTTTTTTGTGGATATTTGGTGAGATAATTGTTTTTTTGCTCAGTTAATCTAGGACGGTCCAAAGAGTCCTTTAATTACTAAGAACTGAAGTGTGTGCAGGAGGAAAAAGGGGCATGTGTGTGTGTTTGCTGTGTGTGTGGTTTGGGGGAAGGTATTAGCTGGATACAATTGTCAGCCTTTCAGTGTTTGTAGCCCGCTGGGTGGACATGCACTGTAATTAATTTCGTGTCGGTACAGTCTGTATAACTGTGCTTTCTGTACAAACAAGTGGCTCACGAAGGCTGGAAACCTGGGAGGTGATGGCAAATAGTATGTGTTAGCTAATTTAATGTAGGTTAGATCTAGGTGTTACTGCCTCCCTAATGCTAACTTTGCAGTGACTTTTCTTTAACACTGTTATTATTTAGAATTCTCAAGTCCCCTCAGCAGGCTATAGGTTGCAAAGGCTCTCTGTTCTGTGTCATCAGTTTTATGTGTCACTCTCATATGCTGTTCTCTTGTGTACCAGGGAGTGTAATTGCCTGCAGGCTACAATACATGTATTTGTGTTGCTGAGCGAAGAAGAGGAGTAAAATAAATGAAATGTTTGTGCTAGAAAGAGAAACTTAGCATGCGTGACAGGATTTGGATGGAGTTTACACTGCAGAAAATCAGAATACATTTTCCGGCATGCATGTTGGTTTGCTTTAAAACATTAAGACGAATGTGTTCACATTTGGGTACTCAGTCTGAAGATATGCATGTTTGATGTCTGCTCCTGTCACCTCACATTTAATTGGTGGATGGCACAGTGGAGCAAGACCAAAAGGACAAGACCTTTTCAGGGTTATGTTAAACTTTCAGAGCAGCAGAACCTCACTGCATCGACACTGCACTCCTTTGGCAACATCGTGTATTAGGATTGGGTATATTATTCATGTGTGACTCATATCTGAGTTGGGCACTTGCTGAGGATCACCCACATTTCTGACAATATGAATTCATTTTGTCTTTGTTTTGATCAGTGAAATTTATTGAGAATGCTGCCACTGATTTTCTATTTAATTTACAAAATAATGTGATTTACCAGGCCAGATATTGTGCTGTAAGGCATTAGCATGCTCCTGTTTTTGTTTGTTTGTGTGAGAAAGCCAGTCTACACTGATAAATAGGCTTTAGTGCTTTGGGAATCCTGCAGCACTAGGGCACACACTCATTCTCCCCCCAGGTGGTGCCGCTGCCTGCGGTGGCACAGAGGTAAGGGCCATGACCACAGCCTTTCAGTTGGTGCTACCCCAACAGGAGAGATGAGGATAGAGATAAAAGGGCACCCCCGATGCCTGCCCCCACTGCTGTGTGCAGGTGCACTGTTAGTGGGGCACCAACAGAAACACCCAGGTGATAAGGCCGAAAGAGAGAAAATCAAACAGTAGAGAGGCACAGATCCTCCATCTGGCACAGCTGTCAGTAGTTTAGCATTCTTTGTTCCTTCACTGAACCATATTCGCTTAGTTTTCTAATGATGTATATTTTACCCTCTGCATCAGATCAAATTGACCCATAATCACACAAACATTATTTTGTTGTAGCACAAGAAAAAAAAACTAAAATGCAGTAAACATAATAAAACAAAGTTTGACAGAAAGCAGAAGAAGCAGACAGATTAAAAACAAAATTATTGCCTCCAACTGTCAATTTTCTGGCAATATAGCAGGGTTTTTATCATAAGCACCATTTCCTTGACAGGTTGAAACTGCTGGAATATTTTTCTTAAAAGCATAGCAGCTTGATTTCCTACCACTGAGAAACACTGGGCCTTGGCTTGTCGCAATACTATATTTACCACCCTGATTCAGCAAGCAACACGGCTGTTTAGCCATTTAAGCTCGATGTATTGCACAGAGGACGACAACTGGGGAGCGTGCAGCTTAAATTGTGCAGGCAACATTTGGCATTCACAGGACATTCACAGCAAAAAAACCTTACGCTTGGTCACATGGGTAATTGATGAGGATCATGGTAATAGGTAAGAAAGGGATGTTTTTAGTGACATACAGAACTTAAACGAGTGTGCTGAGGACAGAAGAGGTGGCTGTAAGTTACCCGACTGATGTTTCTTCAAGCCTGGATGGAGGGCAGAGTAATTTGTCTATTTAATGGGCAGATGGAAACCAGAGTGACAGATGATTCACTTAACTTCATCTTCTTCTCTTTGCTGTTATGTGCCTAATCTTATCCCAGATCCTTGTTGATGTCTATAATAACACAAACAAACAAGTACAAATGCTGCGCAGTGCCATAGTGCAGTCGCGATGATGACAGAGAGGATGCAACTCATAAATAACAACACCACAGTGAAAAATACTACAAGTAAAAGCCTTCCACTCAAAATCTGACCTTGGAAAAGTACACAAGCATCATCTGGAAATGGTACAGAAAATAACAAAAGTACTCTTAATACAGCAGATTACAGACCTGTGTGATGTTATTATATAGTTAGTGTTGTATTAGCTATAGGACACTTCTTTAACTAATGCATATGTTAAGTAATTGGTATAATTATTGAATCTTAGTTTGCAAAAAAGTAGGTTCTGTTGCTGTTAATAAATGTAATGGAGTAACATGTACGTTATTTGCGCTAAAATGTAACACACCACTGGTTTAAGTAGCATAGAATAGAAATACTTGTAAAGTGCAAATACCTAGAATGCTCCAAAAATGCACATACATACATACATTTAAGTAAGACAACTGAAATTAGTTGCCTTCCACCACTGCAAATAGCCCTCAATAATAATAAGTTTATGATATAACATCTGGCTTTAGAACTGATCTGCCATCTATAAAGAATAAAGTTATTATCAGAACAAAAAGCATTAGTCTTAACCTTGGTAAAGAGACAAATTATGCTGATATTGAATCATATGTATTTTGACAAAATTAAGTTTTATGTGTCAGTTAATCATGTCTGATGTGCTACTTCGAGTAATTTAAAAGAACTAAAAACTACTGTGTACAGGGCACATGGACACTGGAGTTTTTGAGCTGTTTTTTGTCTTCTGCTTTTCAGGATCTGGCTGTCCATGTTTACAGCCTCAAGCTCAATCTTGCATTAGTAAACACACTTGTCATATACAGCAGTCCCACTTGTCCGCCCGGAAGCCAAAAATATTTTATAGCTGATGATCATTTTAATAGTTCCCCAGATAATGTGTCAGATGTAAAACAACGACAGAACTCAAAGGAATCATCCTGAGGGAATTTTTCCCTTTAAGCGATACCCTGATGCCAAATGAAAGAACAGATTTGCTTTGTGCAGAGAGAGACAGACTAAGGTAAGGTACAAACAGCACTGTGTGCACACACAGCCACCAGACCTAGCATAAAATGTCATTTGTAATACACTTGCTTAGAAAGTTTTCTCCTGGCCTATTTAAGATAGGGATTAAAGAATTGGTGCCATTAATATTTTATTATTTTACCCTTGCCCAGTGTGTCACCATGAACTACTTGCACCCAGGGTATAATCAGCGTAGGTAGTGGGAATTTGTTTCCCTCTGGCAGGAGGGTCGGTCTGGTTCTCCTCCTGTGGGTGTCACTGTTACCACATCTGAAGCACTGAGCCTCATCCAAGGTCCCACTGCACTAATGAGTTATGGTGGCGGCTGCACACAGACCACCAAATTTCTGCAACACTGAACATATTCACACACACACACGCACACACAATCAGACACATGGCCTGAACACACATACACGCTCCCCACACATGTGTGAGCATGCATACTCCCAGCAGTGAGGACTGAGGCAGAGAGCTCTATTCTTGATATATGAGAGTGTTAAGGCGGAACTTAGGCTTTGCTTTCACTTCTTAGGCAAACAGAGGAAGACAGCCAAGCAATTGGTCCAAAATAGCTGCAATAGTAAGTACATTTCATAGCTTTTAAGATAGAGAAGAAGCCCCGCTGGTGAAAGTGAGCTTTGCATTATTGTCATAATGGACCTTTCTGGCCTGTCATGTTGCTCAAAGCTTTAGATAAATGGACTGCTGTGGCTGTGATTCATGGATACGTCTTTTCTTTCTTGTTGATGCGTATGTGAACATAGAAGGTTTATGTAGTTTGTCGAGATCTCCCTATAAACACATCTTGTACAACAGGCAGCTCTGATTTCTTCTGGTACTGTAATGATGCGGTTATCTAAAATGTATGATAATAAGGCATCATGTCAGTGTATGAATACACAGAGAGCGAAACAGACTTGGAGAGAGGGAGAAACATGGTTCAGTAATTGGGCTTTGGATGTCTGGGCAATATTTTTAGGAGTTACCTCCACTGTCTCTTTGTGGCAGACAGTCACCTTGCCAGTATTAAGGACGGCACCACCTGTCAGGGCTTGCCTTGGGCCCCAGACACAGCCCTCTGTGGCAGAGACTGGATTTTGCGGTGGATCAGTGGGGTTTACAGGGACAAACAGACTGCCACTGTATACTTCCATGTATGCTGCTGAAAACTCAATTTGGTTGTACTGCACCTCATCTGTACTTTACCTGCTTGAATCTGGAAGAGAATATGAACAGTATGGAGAGGAAATTTTTCAGTTAAAATCCCTGCTGTAGTAGCTGTATTCAACAATTTTAGGGTGGATCAAAGTAGCTGTTTCTTGCTCACGCCAGATGATCTATAAGTAGGATCTTAATGAGACATAAACTTTATTTTTTCTGTACGTTTTTTTATTGCAGCTTGTATTTTTCTAATGAACTTGACCTTTAGATAAGAAGCATACAGTTCGGTCATTAACATGGATCAAAGGAGATTATACAGCAGTTGTTGCAATGACATATGACACAACCTTTTCTTGACCCTGTGCAGTCATGCATGACTGTATTTTTCATAACCAGTACATTTAACATGAGGAGTGTAAATACAACCAGGGTCTGCATTTGTCTCTACGCACTTACAGCAGTAACCAACTGATTCTTAGCCACAAAAACAGGGCAAATCCCCACAGCCATGCTATCAGCTCTGTGAGGCTGCAGCAAGGACAGTGGACCTGCTAATGTTTCGCAAATGTAATGTTAACACATGTTTTCTGTGTGACTTTATCTTATAAGCACGCTAACATTTGCCCATTTACACCAAACTAAGAGAGCTGGGGCTGAGGGGAACACTAGTTGTTTTTACAGACATCTGCTTATAAACTGAAGTACTGGACAAATTGGAATGTGACTGGCTGGTGGTTTTAGATGAATAGTTAGCTTTGGATCCCTGCAGTTATGAGAATTATCCTAAGTATGTGTGTGTTTGTGTGTGTGTGTGTGTCTAAAGATGTTGAGCTGCCTAATTCTAGACCAGAGCTGCATTAGGGTTGGACCGGCGGGCAGATCAACAATGCCGTCAATGGCACCAGAGAGGCTAAGGAGCACGCAGATAATCACACAGCACTGGGAGAATTTTAGATTTACATAAAGCAGTTCACCATTGGCCTTAAATATCAGTGAATGAACCATAAATGTAACCAGCAGATGACTTTTAGGTAGCAATGCTGCAGGACTGCAGAGGCCCTGAGAATAAACTTCACTTTTACCTTTTATAGACAACATAATTAACATGAGGCATTTATATTAAAGTTATCACAATAAATAAACACTGTTGATCAAACTTTGTCTTTTTGCACAGAATACTGATTTATTAAATGACTTTAACTTTTAAAGTAATACATGACACAACTATGGACTATATGTATGCATGTGTAGGTGCCTGTGTACAAAGCCTTAGCAATCCAGGTTAGACCAAAGGCTTACATACACACGCATACACACACACACACACACACACACACACACCCATACACAACCTGCTAACTGTTGAGATAACAGTGGTGCTATTGGGGTGGGGGTGGGGTAATGATATAGAAAAGGTTTCATTGGAACTTGAGTCTGAGGTTTCTGTTAGCAGTGAACTGAAAGAACTGTGACGGGTCAAAACAGTCAAACAGCATGAGGAAATAAGAACACTTATTGCTGCTTTAATTTGGATGCAAATCACATCTGAGGCACATAATCTTTTCATATTGTTATCTCCCTACAGTGTCCAGTTACTTTCCCTGTTGCTTTTGTGTCACTGTGAGATAACACCTGTATGGAAACCCAGATCAAATGTTACATGAAAAAGGTGAGAGAAGGCAACATGCAGGCGACAGAATAAAGAGGACTGCTCCCATCGGAAAACTGACATGGGCTCACAACACAACTTCTGGCTTGCTGTAACTGTCTTCTTTACACTCATTTAAACAACGACTAGAACCATACTCACATGATACAAAGAAAGTTTTTATATTACTTCACATTTACCAGAAATCTCATACTATTTCACATAATAATGGGAGAATGCTGCTGCTGATCACCAGAGAGTCTCCAGTAAAGCTTTAGGTTGAAATGATTTGTGGACAAAAACTGTTTTGTTTATTTGCTTCTTGGTAGGTTCTTGGACTCTGAGCATTTTTTTTCTTATAAATCTCAGTCATTTATATATTCAGGGGTAATTGTTTGGCTCCAAGTGTGACATGGATGTTTTTCTGCCCAATAATCGTCACCACATAACCTGCTGCAGTACAATAGAAGCCTGAAAAAGAGCCTGAAATTTCAGCAATTCAGCATTGTCTCCTTCCACACCAGGGACCTGGTCTAATGTGACACCGCTATATGTTTGTAACATGTTTTCTCTCACCAAGGAGGGCTGACTTGTCAGCCTGAATCTCTTGCCTTTCTCCCTGGTGGCTCTCTGCAGGCTCAGGACAATCAGTGTGAATGTCTGTAGGAGCAAAAGGAGTAGCAAGGGATCTTTGACATTATGCTGAGGCTCCTTTAGGTTCACTCATCCCTCTCTCTGTCCTGGGAGTTCCGGGCAGACGCAGTGTATGACACAACAGGAGGAAATGTATGGTGTGTTTAGAGGTCAAGCATTCCTTTCATTTTTAATAACCATCTGTCGTCTGGGTATCCTGAACTTATGATATTTATGAAGCCTGTATCAGTTGCAGACAGGATATAAAATGCAATAAATGCTACAATATTTCCTCTGGACTAATTAGGCCTGGAGTCACGGCTATCAGTGCGACCCTGGTGAATGAGACTTCCAATTCTGGCCAGTGTACTGAGGACAAGAGGAAATTGTGAAATGCATAGCTGCTTGCATAATGGGTCACCTCACAAGCCTTGCTTAGCACAGGCTTCATGGTGGTCCACAGAAAATGTGAAAAAAAAGCAATTTTGTGTTTGGTTTACGATTGGAGTCTAAGGGCTGAGCGATATGTATCACCGGAGGAACATTTTGTGCTTTGAAACCTCATAGCTGCTGTAGCAGACAGGAAATGAGACAGGGTTTTTCATTTCCCTGTTGCTATCTTCACTCACAAACTAAATAAGGCCCCCTTCGCCACCGGGCCCCGATTACATCCACATGCTATTCACATTGCAAAAGGAAGACGGCAGTACTGTAATCAGGAATATAATCTACATCATCAATTCCATATTCATGGTAAATGCTAAAAAGCAACGGGGTCAAGAGCTCGGCTGGGGGGGGGGGGGCTGGTAAGATAATTGATCTCACGTTCCTGACAGTCTTGGTACTGGTGGGAGAAGTGAGAAAGCTGCAGTGATTGACACGTCTGTAAGCTGTGAAGATGCATGCTGAATGATGGATAGACGTCATTGCCAAAGTAACAAGAAAAGCTGTCTGATTTTATCACCTTATTATGTTGTTGTGGCTGGTGGAGGGGCAAATTGCACATCTCTCATCGTCAAGTGATTTCCCGCTTTCTCTGCTTGCACCCTCAATGTTTTCCCTTTTTTCTTTTTTTTTTTGAATCAGTGCGTGAATGTATTTTCTCTATACAGCACATGCAAGCAGCGTAAACAGCTTTTTATGTGGGGGGATTGTCCTTTACCTTAAAACCTGAGCCACTTGCTGTGCAGTCATCTCATATTTACTCCACTTTCTTCATTATTTGTTGGCTGGCTTTTACCTCTACTCGCTTGTAATAACGGCAGAATTTCTCTCCCAAGGCGCCTCCCACATGCCCTCTTCCATTTGTCTCTATGATTAATATAAAACTTGCTCCCAGTTGCCCCACTATCTCGCTGAAAAACCAAAACAGTTGGTGGCTATTTGATTGGCCTTGGCCTTCATGGATGCAGGGGGAATTGAGGAGAAAAAAAGCAAAAGCATTTGATCTATTCATCCATCCGCATGGAAATCAATGGGCTCTGTCTTTCAGACACACCCCCACTGTCCACACTCCCTTTTTTTTTACCACAGGAATTCTGCCCACCATCTGAATCAACCACAGGCGTGTAAAGGTGGACACCTGAAGGGATGTTGAGCCCTGGTGTTACAATAAGCAATTATTTGCATAAATTCAAATGACATGATAACACATTTAAAGATAATAGCCTTTATTTTCCTTAGCAAATCCCCAGTCTCAGAAATAGTGCTGTAAAATAAGATTAGAACAATGTTAGCATGAAGAGGAGGAACTGACAGATAGATGGGCAGCTGTTAAGTTTTACAGATCTTATTTACAGTAAAGCTGTTACTACAACGCACCACATGCCTTTGTTCCTCTCTGAATGAGACTGGTGGCTTTGCCTCAGGCTTTATTGGCTGCTTGTTAACCTTTTAGTTGGCAATGAAAAGGTTGCCCTGCTCATTGTTTTTCTCCAATTTGATTTATAAGTTTACTTTCTTGTATGTTTATTTGCAGAGTTGCGGCAGGTGCAATTAACATTCAATCTACTTTTGCCATTGAAGGTCAATGAAATAGGTGACTGTCATCTTGTCATAGCAAAACATGCTAAATGTTACTTAGTAGTATATTTTCTGAACACAACAGTGAGATGTATAATGCTAATGCCCTACACAGTAGTATTATGGGAATAATTAGATGAGTTTGCACTTGAAGTTTTAAAAAAAATATATTGAGTACTCTACAACCAATAAGGATCAGACAACAAGATACTTTTTAATGATTAGATCTTAAATGGCTCATAATCTACATATTGATCAGAACACTCAATAGGCCTTAGAGTCCAACGAACCTAAAACTAACCAATAAGTATGTTTTACTTAGGTAGCTTCTGAGTTTTTACTGGTAACTTAAAATGTTTCTTTGAGCTGCTATAATAAACATTTTCACATTCATGATCATGTGATAATGTGTTTGTGAATCCAGGCACTTATAGTAGTAAACCCAAAGATAATCAGCATTTGACTCTGCAATTGCTCTCTGTCCTATAGTGCCCATGTCTAAATGTTAGTGTTAAGTGTTTTTGTTTTACGGCCCGCAACTTTAATGCTTTTGTTCAACCTCACCGCTCTTATTAGTATCAAATCCTGATGCAGTGAGCAGCACTGCTAAACTCACTGTATGCTACCAAATAGCTAAAAGACACAATGAGCAACTAGCAAGTAAACAATGACTCATGTAGCTGGTAAAGAGACACAACGTTTTCTAAGGAGATGGTAAAGAAAAAAAAGAGCTAAAAAGCATACATAGAGCATACACATTCAAATGTTAACATGTGGACCAGTGTAATAAAGTGTTTAGATTCACCTTTGGAGCTAGAAGAAAAGCAATAACATCAAACTGGCATTTCCTAATGCTAACATGTGCGTTCCTGAGAAAATACCAATCTGCCCACCAGAATACATAGTCGAAAAGAAGTTAAACACGTCATCCTGCTGTGATGCATACTCATGGAGCTGTTTCTTGCTTCCTGTTATTTACAATATATTTAAAATTTATTTTTGATTAAATAATGAAAAAAATAACTGAGTGAAACCCCACCCCCAAATGTACACTGTATCCTTGGTTGTTACTGCCCCCCTTTTCAACAGAAGATGAACATGTACATATGCAGAGGTAAAAGAGGTAGACCCAAAGTGGACTGGTAAGTGCAGGTTAAAGACATTGTAATAATGTCTAATAATAATAATAATAGACTAGGGTTGGGTGTTCTACTCACATTCATTATTCTAATGTT
>JAPZDT010000022.1:8470200-8480283 GCA_029814675.1 Acanthurus coeruleus | reverse complement strand
TTCACTTCTAACACTGTGAGATAGATTTCTTCAGGCTCACATCATGTATATAATATCAAGTGTATAATATCACTGATTTTGTGTTTCATCATTTCCCCTCCATCAATTTTAGGTTTCTCCTGAGCGGCTTACAAAGTTGTCTGAAGAGTTAGAAATCATGTGTGTGAGCAAAACATGACAGAATAATCCAGAACTATTCCTGTATGATGACTGTATGTTATTAGCGCTATCCTTACATTCCTATTCCCACGAGTAAAACCTGTCATGACCCTCGAAAGCTCTCATGATGCCTGTGAGACTGAAGATCAGCAGTTTGTCTTTTGTTAAAACTGAATGTGTGTCGCCTTGATGTTTATGTGAAAGTGGTTTGCAATCATGACGGGAATCTACTTGCCGACTTTGTTGCATGTTGGACTTTTTAAGCCATTTTGCATTAAGACACCAAAATGGCAGTGGTAAGAGCGTCTACATGGTCACATCAGCCTATACCTACTAACAGTAAATGACACTATTCTGCACTTTCCCGAGTGGAGTCGAAGTAGTAGCTTAAAGGATAACGACAATATCGTGAAAGAAGAATCAAAAGAAGAGACTGAGGAGGTCAGATGTTCAACACAGACTACAGAAATATGGACTATGTGATTGACGTGGGCTCCGTACTATTCTACTCTTCCATCTGCAGAAAGATGATTGAACTAAAGGCTTATTCTGTGTCGGACACGTGTTTTCTGCTTGCTCATCTCATGCAACAGACATGCTCTTTTTTTAATCTTTGCATCTGTCTCCACTGGTGCATTGTTGCTCTTCGTTGCAAGCAAAATCATGACCTGAAGCTTCTCCTCGTACTTCGAGTTTGTTTCAAGAATATGGGTATAAATGGGAGGTCCATGCAAAGTGAAATGGCAATGCATGTATTTATTTGTGCACATTTTTCTATCAAGGCAGAGACAGTCACAAAGCAGCAGACTCTGCTCTGGTTTGTCATCCTGCAGACCAGCCCCCTTCACTTTTAACAAGCAGCTGGGGAGCAAAGAACTGGGACTCTTGGATACTGAGAAGCTGTGCAAACTCTAACCATGCACATTTACAGCCAGAGGACAACTGAACTGATATCCTTTCCCTTTGCTAAGATCGCCAACATCTGTTTGCTGAGGCAGTCACATGCATTGTTGAAGCACATTGCTGCTTATGCTTTAAATTAAATTACTGACACATATTGTTTCCTCTTATGTATCTTTCTGGGTGGATACCAACATTTCTTGTATGGGACACTAAAGAATTAACAAAGCCAAGAAGAAGGAGAACATTTTTTATAAAACTTGACAGACAATTGAATCTCCCATTTGGGAACATTTTTTGATGAAAACCTTAAATTTGATGTGAACACTGAGGTTATTGTAAAACAGGAGCTTCAGAAAGTTCACCTTCACTAAAAACTGGACCCCTTTTCTGTCAGTGCCCTCATCCTCTGTTGTTTTATCAAACTTTTTAATTAGTGTCTGCAGATTTTTTTCCCTGTTATCTGCTGGTTTCACAGCCTCACAATACACCAGAAACAGCCTGAACAGCATTGTTAAGATCAGTTCTATGATCCCCGCAGTGAAACAAAGATCTGAATTTCTTTTTTATTCAACAAATGTTCTAGAAAGAAAATTTTACTTAATTTACTTACAATTTCTTTTTTTCCTCAGCTGCCATCATGAGTTGTTATTTCATACCTGCTTTTAAAATGAACCCTATTTTCATGTAATTCCTGCTGCTATTTGGCCTATAAATGCTCTGTAGGTTTTCTTATTTAATCATTATTACTTTTGGTGGATACTTTAACTGATTTCTGCACAACTTTAATTAATGTTCTATATTCTACTCTGCTTTAGGCTTCATTGGACACTTACTTGTCTATTGCTGTATTTTTTTTATGGTAATGACTAATACTTCATTGATCCACAAGTCTTTTTTTCAGGCAAAAGCCCTAATCATGCTTGGTTACAGTCCGTTTACTGATTTTCTCTGTTTTAGATCAACTCATAAGAAAAATTATTTCACATGTAAAGGATCTTTTAAGTATTATGTAAGTTTAAGACCATTCATATGAGGTCAATAGTCACTCTATGGGGCTCTATCTTTCCTTAACTAATGAGGAATTATATTTAAAAGCCTTTATTTAAAAGAACCCCAAAATAATCAGAGCAGCTCTTCTCTTGATTCGATGCACAGATGTAAATGAATCTGTACGAGTTACATTCAGAAGTGACACACATTCTGCAGTATGTATGTCATGCATTAAGCTATTTAAATGCTCCCAGTTCTGTAACGAGTGACACAGTTTACATTTTCCGAACTCTGATGTAAGTTTCACGTTTTTTGCCTTCAAGAAAACAAGTCAAGTTGTAGCAACAAAACATACCTTTCATCTATATTTAGTTCATCTATATTTAGTTGAAAGATTAATTATCCTACTATATTTTCTCATCTTAAACTCTGAATAATTCATGAGGAGTGTCCTTAGTGGTTTTTCGTATATCTCTCACACACCTCTTATTTAAAACAACCTGGGGTGGGCAAACTGTGGGAGTAAAATTAAAACACAACAACAAAAACAGGCCTCTTTGACTGTGAATGCTGATCTGTCAGAGCTGCTTGTCACAGTTGGTAGCCACAGGCTGCCTTCAGTCGAACGCACGTGAGCAGGATTGTGTTTGCATCGCCGCCGGCTGCGCAGGTAATGTCACTGTTTAAACAATGTTGACTAATGAAAACAGCACAGAAACAATGTAGCTAGAACTTAATCAAAACAAGCATGTTCAAGTTTAATTAAATTGCATTCTCTGTAGCAGATGGCCTCAAGTACAAACACTGGAAAAAAGATTACCAGACACAGTTCAGGAAACTTTAGAAATATTCAAATTGGAGAAGTTTGTAGAAGTGTGATACTGTAGAAAACATTAAAATCTTGGCTATATTAAATTACTTTTGTCTCCAACTATCGGAGCTTAAGTTTGATACAAATGGCCTTCCTTAAGTGGCTGTCAGTGAAACACATTTTCTGCTCTGCTGACTCCCTTGGGTGTTGGGTAAATGAGGCAGTGTAACACCCTCAGTACTAACCACTGAATCAAACTGGATCCCAGTAGGATCCCACAAGGTGTTTTTGTGATCATAGTTGAGAAAATGCTTGTATTTTTAGTAATGTGTCTTGAATATAAGATAAAAATCTGAGGCCGTTTTTGTTATTTTGCAATAAAGTAAAAGTTTAATAACTTCAAGTAAGCTGAAAAAAACCCCCCTGATTTTATTAAGATGTCACTAAATATAATAAAAGAGTTGTATCTCCAGTGGAAGTGAAAATGAACTGCTGCTCTTTAGAAGACCATTGTATTGCACAACAAAAGACATCTTTAAAACTAATCTTTAAATACTCCCATTTATTAACCCAGAATCCCTTTAGAGCTTAAAAACTTAGAGTAACTCACAAACTGTTACTTAATGTTACAGCTGGTGCAATTATTAATGCAGCACATCAAACAAACAGTCCAAAATGACCTTAATTTTCTCCCACTTCCTTCTTTTTTTTCACTTTATTCTGTTCTGTGTCTCCTTGAAGCTGCTTGCTAAGAGAAGGAGGAGCAGTGAGAAAGCAAACAGATCCACCCAGGGACTCCGCACCCCGCTACACAGCAGCAGTTTAGCCAACAATAGCCCTGGTTGATTGATTTAAGCCCTCAGAATTGGGTGTTGTTGGGACTTAATACCACGGCAATGTTTTCTATGACCACAGTGACTTGAATGTTCAATGTGTATTTCCTTCTCAAAAACCTCCTTCCTTTGTCAAAACCTCATTAGACCAAATCTTCCAAACACAAGTGATTGTTAAATATCAATCAGGCAACAACAAGGCATCATTACTGCGAACAAAACCAGCAGGGGGCACTTAAGTTAATTTGTGTTTTAATTCCAACACACAGAACTTGTGCGATCAAATAACCATCAGGTTGCATCTGTGAGCAAAAGGTGAAGGTCCATGAAAAATGGCTCTGGATCCCAACTGGCAATGTGGAGTAAAACAGGCGGGCAAATGATTTTAAACAGCAATTTATAATGTTTTGGTTTTTTTTATGTAAAGAAGGGAAACACGGTGTCATGTTCATGCCAAATTAACAAAAGAGTGTCCTGTAGTCAGTGGTGATTTACAACTGTACAAACTACAGCATGAGATATTATCAGTGGGCATCATAGAGATGATGGTGTGCAAATTGAGCACAAGGCAAGGCAGCAGTTAATTTGTTCATTATTTTTAAATGAAAAGGCTCTTATTTAAGTTTAAAATAGTAAGAGTTTGCATTTAAATAATGTTTTTACAAGCCTACTACATTAAAAAGTCACTGCATTTGCATTTGAATACACTCTATTATGAAACACCAATAGGAAAGCATTACCTGCTCTGTATTGTAAACAAAAATTATCAATATCTGATCAATTACTTTTATAATTAATTAAAAGCCATAGCAGAGAGAAGTCACAAAAGCCTTTAAAAAGTATTACAGGAAAAAAAATAACAAAAACAAACAGTGTTAATCTTCTTACTACATCAGCATTAGTGAACTGTGAAATGTGTGTTCAAGTCCTCTGGACCCTCTGTGTTTGGAGTTTGGTGTTTTGAGTTTCCTCAGGCATTTTGCTTAACATCACATACTCCTCCACGGGTGACAGAACATACCCTGTGGCACGCTTTGCAATTTCTCCATGTATTTACTCCCTCCCACACAGAAGTCAGAAATATTTAGCTTCGTATTCTTCTTGATAGTTTTGCAAACTCTTGTGTTTGACAGGAGAGGGGGGGACTGAAGAGGAGACAGAGGGCATTTTTAAATTTGAAGCCCACTCCCACTGCCTGCCACCAACAATGTGACAGCGGCCTTTTTTTCTTTACTTTTACTCTTAATCACACATATATTGTAAATGGATTTATTTAACAATTTTATTTTATCTAATTTAATTGAATGAATATGTAACACTGCTTCCACTGACTCGGAGCTCAACTTTGTTTTTTGTTTGATTGAAGCTTCCTTTTGTCTTAATATTGTCTTCCACAAAAGTCTTAAGCTACATTGTTGTCATTATTGTGTATTAAAAACACAATGACCAGTGTTTACAGAAAAAAAGAAAGAATCTGCAGAATACCTGTGACAATACATGAAGCATCATGTTAGTTTATGAAGGACGCTAAAGCTATGCACCCTGGCTGTAATCAGCTGACAGCTGCTGATTACATCATGGTTTTTATCAGTTACACACCAATCATAGCCCACTCTCAGAACCAGGCGGTCCTTTTAAAAATAGACTCCTTAATCACTGATGGCTGCTACACCAGTGCTGCAACTCTTAACTACAGCTGCTGGCAAAGCTTTACCTCCACCATCCCAGCCTTCACCTTAGCAGCAGAGTGCTTACATGCCTCAAAGATAAAATGGTATTAATGTCTTGCTTTGGGTCTGCTCTTGTATACCCATCGGGAGGGTTCAGTACTGTGCTCCCTTTGGCTTAGTATGCTGGTTTGCTAATCCAGGTAGCATCTTAGGAGCAGAGCAAGCATAACTGTATTCCAGATGAAGAAATAAGTGTTAAAATCTACAATGACAGTGTTTTAAAATGATTTTCTTTTCTAAATAATATGGCTAGCTTCCTGATCATTCTTTATTGCTGTTCTAAACAAAATTGTCATATTAAAATAAAACAGTTCAAAAAAATAGATGTTGTGTAGTTACATAGTTGAGTGTGGTTTTGCTTTATATCTGTACCTACAGGATAGACGTAAACTTGCATCAGGAGACAGAAAAAGAGAGAGAGGAACATCAAAGGGATTGCAGACAGCCTTGCATGTTTAAAACGCATGCATAATACAATACGAAAAGCCTGAAAAAAAGATTGTTGAAGAATGTTCAGGGTCAGGTTTGACACAAAACAGCACTATAAAGGCACAGCATCCTTTAGTCATGTTATTCACCATGTGTACCTTCACAAATGTTTTATATTTTAGTAGATGCAATTTCTGGAAGAAGAGTCTTTATTTTAAAACTGTTGCTGCTTGATTTACTTCAATTGCATAATAAAGTAGGTTCTTGGATTCCCTTATGAGATTCTAATTCCAATGTAAATGACTTAATGGTCACACATCACTGGGGAGGGGTTGAAGCATAGGCTTTCCTAAATGCATCAGCAAGATCTTTTTAGATATATTTTAACTCATAGATACAAATTGAATGAATTTATTTAACATGCAACAGAAAAACATCCACAAGGTTGCTTTGCTGCATTGCATTGCTTCTGGTACAATGATGTATGAAATGTAGTCATTTTAAAACAGAATATACTCATTTTTTACATGGCTCTGTATAACACTGCAATGCCCATGCGGGTATGTGTGGCTTCCATGGTCAGAGTAGAAGCTTCAGCTGATTGTAATGAATGCACTCTGCTGTGGGCCTATTTCAGGTGAGAGTGGTCGGGTAGATTTCTAGAGGTTATATTAATCATTATAGCATCTCCAATGAGCAAAGCAAAAGAGACACCAAGATCTCAATTGTAAAAGATCTAGTTACCAGAAAGTTAAGAGACTACGATTGATTTGAAACCCTATCTGGTTCTGTTTATGTGATACAAAAAAACAGTAAAAAGTGAGAAGACATTAGGAGGGAGAGATGAGGAGGATATGTAAACATCAGTTTGGGTTGTCTCAGAGAAACTGCAGTTATATACTAACATTAATACACAAGAAATCCCTCCAAAAAGCTTTACTATTAATTCTAGTTTTAAATGGCGTGAATACAACAGTAAGTTGTTAATATTTACGAAAACTTCAGACTGGACATTAGAAGGCAAAATAATAATGCTATAATGATAGTGATTGCTTTTAAGGTAAAGAAAGAATAATTACTAGAAACACACCCACACACACAAACACCAGAAAAAAAACAACAACGAAAAAAAACCCTAACAGACTATCATCTTCCTTTACTGTTGACATTCATACTCATTACATAATCTGCAACTTGAGTTAGTCACTAAAATTACAGTAGAGTAGCCTTAAAAAATTATTGTGACAAAACGTCACTTTAACTACAGTAACAGCAACTGTGAAGTCAAACTAGAGAAAAAGAAGAAAAAAAAAAAATACAACCAGCGTTATGACATTGTTCACAACTTATTTCACCAAATGAGCCAAGTTGCTTCAGGCAATTGCTGGAGCAGCCAGCTTGTTCTAAATAGGTTTACAGCAGCGAATTCACACTCTGCATCATATTCTTTAACAATCAGTCTGGAATTAGTTCTTGCTGTTGGATCGGAGGAGAGTCACAGCTGACTTCTGCATGGAGTACGCTTCACTCTACTCCTCTGTTGTTTAAGTACTGTGTACAATTTCATTTTAGAATGAAAAGTAGCTGGAGATCAGCAGGCACTTTATATGTATCCCACTGTATTTCTTCTCAGCTGACAGGCTGTCTAACATTTACTGTCAGGAGCATGGTTGTTGCTATGATGTTAGGGAAAAGCTTTTTTTATTTATTTATTTATTTATTTTTGGAAGCTGCAAACAGCAATCTGAAACACAAAAGACATGCAAAAAAAGAGAAACAAATAGTCGAACGTAACCCCCCAAATATAACATCCAGTTTTAGGCTTTTGTAAGTTAAAGCATTAGAAAGTCACCATAATAATAGCAGTGACTGGGTGGCTTAATTATCCCAGAGCACCAGATTATAGTAGCATATGTGTAATCAGAGTACAATGTAGACCTATTGTCTTCGCTTAATTAGATTTCCTATTCAATTGAAAAATGCTCGTTAATCGTCAGTTATGTTGTTTAGTTGTTTTATTCTCTCTACTAGCCTCACTATTTTCTCCATTTTATACTTTTATAATCTACATTTTTTTCATTTTTTGAGGCTAAATAGTTATTTCAATAATAATTATTACAAAAATAGGATGTGCTGAATGCAAACTCCGTCCAGTAAAAATTCTGGTCCCTAGTAAATCGATGCAGTATCACCCTTTGGAGCCTGTGACTGTGATAAGTAAAGTGGTTGCATATTCATCTGTAATGCAGTAATGTGTGACACTGGTGGAGGTTCCTGGTGAATCAGGGGGCAATTGGCCCCAATCCAAATGCAGACCCTGCATATATTATAATAATTGCAGTTCCTCGTGATGTGGGCCATGCCGGTTGCCTCACTCCTGAGCTCAGGCACAGGCAAGGTGACATTAGTCTGCTCTTGCTGCTCAGGCCCTGATGGACTCTCGCTACTCAATCTACTTCTGTGTGTATTTTCTGCTTGTGTTGCTGTGAATCTCATGGATTTTCTCTCTTTTAGCTCCAAGGTTGACAACCTTCATACCCCTAATCCTTAGATTGTTAGCCCCATATTTCTGAACTCCGTTGGTGTTAAGTCCATGTGTTCTGCTGTATGAATGTAGTCTACTACATTTTTCAACAAAGGATAAACAGTCAGGGATTTATAATGGGAAGATTTATTTGTGCATCTTTTGATCTCGAATAAAAACAACCTTTTTTGAAGTTATTTTGGTTGAACAAGAAGCGTTTTTTGATCCAAGAACATTTTAAATTTGAAGAAGTCAGTGCCATAAAACTAATTCATGAACCAAAGGCAATTTTTCTCTCTGTTTGGCTCCTCAAAACAACAATTCAATGATGTAATTCTTTTATGCTTGCTGTGAAACTTTAAGGCTTGTGAAAGTTATCAAACTCCTCTCTCTCTGAAGGGTTGACCTGGAAAACAGTGCCAGCCAAACTCATTTGAACAACATCAATGAAGGTGACCCCTGAACAGCAGGGCACTCACTGCAGTGGCAATGCTTTAAACACTATTTAACAGAAAATCAGGCAATACTGCTTTATTCTTGTTGAGTTCTTCTGTCAAAGAGTCATTTTGGGGATATAGTTGTGGGTAATGTTGCAATTAGTGCTGTACTCTGCATTAATTTTCCCTAAAATGAGGTTCCGTCAGAGCAAAGGCAATATATGAGCTGGAATCTGTGTAGGCCAAAGCAAGAAGAAATCACTTTATCCACAATTTGAATTGCTGATGAGAAAGACCTTTAGGCTTTCACCACAATCAAAAAGCTGCTGTTCACCTTTATAATCAAATGCATTCTTATCTGGTATAATGGCACTTTGACATACCTTACATCTCAGATATTTTTGGGAGAAAATTGTCCTCCCTTATTCTTTTAAAGCAGCCCTCACTCTATGTATTTATCCTTTCACCAGTATTGGATTTAACAGTTCTTGGCTCTTTTGTAATTGCTAATGTTTGCTATTACACAATCTCCTCCTCTGCTCTACTCACAGCCCACAATAAACTTCTTAAAGCATGCACTGTATGTATGGGAAAAAATGGATGAGAGTGGTGCTGTACACTTTTCCTCTATCCGTCACTATTTATAGCCCAAACAATTAAGCCAAGAAGACCTTCATTAGCCTGCTGCTATTCAGCAGGACCCTGAGTCGCCTTGCCAGCCAGCCAAACAGGTGTTCCTTAATAATCACTGCTGAATTGCCAGCAACACTGGTTTGCGATTTTCCCTCCATATGTTTCAAGCTGTTAGCAGTCCTCTGCTGAGAAATGAATGACTTTCTAAGCCTCATTACAATATCTTTCAGTACTACAGGTGGCTGTTAGCTGCCAGTCTGACCTTAATATAAAACAAACTGACAGCATTTGTGACATTCAGCCACACCATCAAACTCCACATATAAGGGTATTATTGCCTGCAGAGGTTATCCCTATATTAATATAAGCAAAATTTAAAATTATTGTCATTACTGCATGACAGTAACATGTAGTATTTTAATAAGAATGTTGATCTAAGGATGTTTACATAGGCCGGGCTGGGCAGGCTCCATTTCTCCACTATGGATGTGCCAAAAGCCAGGAGACAAGACGCCACCAGAGCAGTGCTTCTCAATTGTTTTCTGTTAAGCCCCCCCAGTAAGAAGAAAACTTTTTGCGCCCCCACCCTCCGCCACGACTATAAATAGTATCATTTGTCTATAAAATTGTTACA
>JAPZDT010000022.1:7563535-7575915 GCA_029814675.1 Acanthurus coeruleus | reverse complement strand
ATGACTATTTTCTTTAGTTTATGTCTGCCATTTTTTTTTTTAAATAGATTAATTGTTAGACAGTTAAATATAAAAAATCAAATAATAGTGCAGCAAAAAGAATGCAAGGTGGCATTTTAAGTTGATTTTCTTTTGTCTAATCGCTACACAAATAAATAAAGTCCCTGTCCACTCAGAAATGTTTTTTTCTTATGATTATATCCCCAAAAATGATTGACTATATTGACTTATGTTTTTGCAAAGTTTGTCACGACAGAGTTGTTTTCACATTCTTCCTCTAATGGGTAAAATGTCTGTGCACTTCCTCAGAAGCTAATGTTCAAACAACCCTGACAAACAGCCCTAAAAAGCCAGTTGCAGGAAAACAACGTGTAGGGAGAGTGAGACTAACTCTGACTAGCCACTGCCAATTAAATGCGAACAAACTAACAAACTTCTCCAGCCTCTCTTTAATTGAGTGTGATACAAAAAGAAAAAAGTAGTAATTTTTTTCTTTAATCGAACAAAGAAATTTTTTTGCACCACATTTTAAAAAAACTGCAATTCCGTTGGGTTTGTTTTTCTGTCGGTAAACTAATAAATCATAAACATACATCATACTGTTTCTGCCCCACTCATGATCACTTTAAATTTCTATACTAATCATCAAATTACAAGCAAGTTAGCCTGGCTATAAAGTCTTATTCTCATGGGTGTTACTATATCATTTGATGATATGCTTCATGCATAAATTCTCGCATGGAACCATTTTAATTACATGGAGTCACAAAGGACACAGAGAAGAAAGAGCAGAAAGAAAGAAGATAATAGAAGGAAAAGGAGCGAGACAACATGAAGAGCAATATCCTCTACTTGGAATTTTTCTGATGACACTGCAATCTTGAGACTTATGGACACAGACACTGATGTTTCTGGCTGCACAACTATTTGGAGTTGAAAAACGGTTTGCTGAGCCCCAAAAGGAAGAAATATGAGGGATCATTTTTCACCACTGGTCCATAACAACTGTATTACTGAGGTTCATTCATATAAATACTAAGGTGTACATATAACTGTAATCTGTTTTGAAATGTTCATGGAAACTCTGTATGGACAAGGATCCAATTGCTAAAAATCACAAATGAACAAACTGGTCCACACAGCAGTACCAGGGATGGGGCTGAGAGAGCATCTCTATTCTTTTTTAGGAAACTGTAGTTGAACAGGTGAGGAGATTAATTACTGACTCCTCCCATGTCCTGTATCAGAATATAAACTGCTCCCATCAGGTACATGTTACAGCATTCCTATTGTAGTACAGAAAAAGATACTTCAGCATGAATAAAAAATCTTTCATTCCTCTATGAGTAAATCTTCTACACTCAGGACTAATGGAGAGTGTGAAATGATGGATTGTGCTGCATGTCTCTGCTAGTGAGTCATTACCTTCAGGTGGACATAACCAGGTGTTGTTGTTGGCTTCCAGATCTCCTGAAGAGGTGCACTAATCCAACTTTCCTGACCACAACACCTATTTAAATCCACCACAGCATGTGTTACAGCAAACCTGCATCCTTTCCTACGTCCTCACCTTCTAAAATTTCAGATCCACTCCCCAAATGTGATTGCTATTACAGGCAACAGACAGAGCGAGATGGAGGGAAAGAGCCATAAAAAGAGAGTAAGAGACAAAGGGAGAGAATGTGGGGCTGATGGGAAAAATGTTGCAGTTTCACTGAGGGTGGGGCATTAAAAAGCTCCAGTTGCAGTAATTCAAGAAGCAGAGTAACCACAGAGGGACTGCTACTTAAAGAGTGTTTAAATTTTAATATGCACATATAGTATGACAGTGTGTGTGTGTGTGTGTGTGTGTGAATGTTTTTTGATTTCGGCTGCCTTTGTTTTGATTGGGTGGAGACCTCCAACAGGCGAGTGAAGTGTTTTGTGAACCCCTCAACAACAATATGTTTCTTTCCCTGACAATATGATTCAACCCTGCAGCAGCCATTAGTCACTGTTCACTCAGCTCCACTACGTCGGCTGCACGGCTCCAACCAACCGAGACACAGAAATAACCGCAGTCCATTGCGCGAAAGAACAGCCTTGCTAAAGTGGGAGTGTCTGTTGTGCTTCATTCTTCTCTCCTCTGTTCAATTACATTTCTGAAGGTTTGTTCTCTGTTTGGTTGAGTCTCACTCTGCACTGTTCACCTCCACTCTGTTGTGCAACATTTTTTCTTTAGCACCGTCAAGCTTCATTCTATCCTCTGCCCAATATGATAATCACCAGGTACAGTTGCACAAAAATTAGGAAAGCTGCTCTAAATTGCAGCTTTGTGGTAGAGTGACATTTGTAAATAGGTTCAAACGCCCTGAACTTAATCTATATTATCAAATTGCACAAGAGGATCATCTGCCAAGGTTAGCATTAGCCTCATGTGTAATGACTTATAATTTTCACAGTGGCTCTCTATCTAAAAAAAATGAGTGTAATATTCCAGAAACATGTAATTTGCTGATGTTTAATTATTTCTTTATTTTATCTGATTTACAGAGTGTTAAAACTACCTGGTGATAAAATGAGTCTAATGACTGATGATTATTGCTGTACACACACTCAAAAGCCTTTTTTCCCTTTTTTTATTTGGAAAGTGATATCTTGTTCTGTTCTGCACTACTAATTTGCTCATTTCAACCCTATCCCATCTAATTTGAAGAACACCTTTTTATGAATGCATGGTGATTAATCCTGCTGCACACACAATTTGCCATGCACAGGATCATAGCAGCTTTGCTATAAACAGGTCGAGTGTAATGGTGTGTGAGGGATTCATGCCGCACAGCGCGGCAGACTGACAAATAAACAGCCCTTTGCTGCAGGATGTTTCAATAAAGTCATCAGATGCAGAGAGGGGTTTGAAATGTCATGGTATTTAACTAACACATGCACATTAATGCACAAAGGCATGTATTTGCTTGCATGCAAAAATATGAATACATTTTCTTATGCATGCCCGAATGCGGGAACATAAAACTAGATTTTGCCTAATTATTTTAAGCCAGACTTCCACGCTGTTTTTGACTCACTTCCCATGTGATGGAATTCGGCTGACAATGTAAAAGAAAGCAGATTTGACTTCAGCCTTTAGCCCCTTTCACCCATAAAACCTCACAGTTCTTCCAAACGTTTCATCGCTGGTTCACAACGTTTCATGATCTGAAGTCCTGAATCACTTTACACATCATGGTATGATGGAAAACATTAAAAGATTTTTAGAGGAAGGTAGTGAGCAACAGCTGGTGTGTGTGCAGTGTGTGTGTGTGGGGGGTAATAGATATGACTGTTTTATCTGATCTCAGTGGAGTCGAGAGCACACAGCTCCACAGATCAGCAGCTCTCTGTGAGTGAAACATTTTATTTTATGACAGCCTACCTACTCTATAGAAAACCAGCCTGCAGTTTATGCATCCATAAAGCCGTGCACACACACACACACATCCACACAAACACACACCCAAAGAGACAAAGTAACAGGACACAAACACGCAATGTCACACATAAAGTTCTTTTTATTGTACCTGCTGTATTCTACCTCCACGCCCGGTTACTCTGTTTTTGTCTTCTTTTTGTCGGTGAAAGCGAGATGCTTGTAAGACAGGAGGAGAAAATAGAAAAAGTTTCACCTTCCTCCCCCTCCTCTCTACTCTTCTTTATCTTGTGTCGTCTCTCTGTGCTCTCTTATAGCCTGGTGTGCCTGCTGTGCTAACCAGACTCGGTTTAGCTTACAAACAGACAAACACAAACCTGTCCCGGCCTGTGCTCAACCCCTTATTCTCAAAGTATAAAATATGTGTGTGTGTGTGAGTGAGTGTGTGCATCTCTAGGTATATGAGAGAGGGCAGTGTGTGCATAGTTTTTAATGAGAATAAAGTTTTTCCTGTGGTTTCATGCATCTTTAAATCCAAACAATGATACATAATGATACATAAACAGTAATGATGAGACCCTGGCACACAACAAGACCCCAGCATGATGCACTCAGTCAGACTCAACTCACAGCAATGTCAAATTAACAGTATAAGATGAAAATATATTGCATAGTTTGTCGCTCATATTTACTGAAAGTGCAGTATCTCATTTGTTTTTAATGATGTGGTCTCTCTTGCATGATGCTGGGCACCACTATGTTGATGTAACATGACCACATGCATGACTGTCCTGCACATTAGATGACTGTGAATCAGCAGATCTTCAGTGTCACAGGACATTAGTTTTCTAATGTTTCTAGCAACTGAGGTTGGAGACCATCTGCACTCTTGACATGCACTAAGCAGTAGTTTGACAATGACATTTTAATGTTTAATATTTCATGCTAAGCTTATTTTGCATAATACTGTGGTGTTGTGGGCATAAATTCAGTGGCATTTTTTTAAAAAGTGTTTTTGTGTTGTTGTTTTTTAGTTTCACTTCGAAGGTTTGTGCAAAAAGAAAAAGAAAAAAAAGAAAAAAAAAAGCAGCAACCCTGCAGCACATATTACACAAATGGTCTGTGGGATGCGAAGGATCAGGGCCTGTGCGTGGGTGTGTGTGCATCGGTAAAATGTACTAAAACTAATATCACACAAAGAGTCAAAGCCGGCATTTAAATCCATCTAATATTTCACAAATTTAGCTCGTATCATGAGTTCAGTCCGGACCATGAAGTCATTAGTGCTCTTCAGATTATTTGATCATCTGCTGCTTTACATGCCTGCTCCACACATCTGTGAACACTGCTGCAGTCTGCTGTCAACACTGCAACCTGATTTATGAACAAATCAGCTTGTGAGCTGTTTCTCTCTCTCTGCTACATCAGGCTTTCAAATGTATATTTCATCATCTTTCATGTCATCATGTGTGAACACTGGTTTTGTGTTGTATGTTGTCTCTTGTCCCCCCCTCAAGGGCTTTGCCTCTGCAGTGCTGAATGGAGAAGACTCTCTGATTGTTGAACACATGATGATGATAACATCACTTTATGCTTTCATACTACAAGCTTATGATTTTGGAGATGAAAACAAAACAAAATTTTGTTTTTGGGGCTTTTGTTTTAGACACTGGGACATGACACCAGGTGGTTTATTTCCTGCATGTGATTTTTAATTCTCTGTCATGCTGTGCTGCATGCATATCACACTCTAATCCTCATTATTGTTATTATTAGCAAACTGATATCACTAGGTTACAAAAAGCTGCTTTGCCTAGTTCATCCTTTATGGACTGACATTTTATGATATCCAGCTTGTTAAAAAGGCGTAACTGTAAATAACTAACGCAGTTGTTCTCTCTCTTTATTATGTTTGTTCATCATCCATTTTGTACCATTTAGAAGTGCTACAACTCTCTGAACCTTCACTACAAACACCACTGCTGGAGTGTGTGTTTTTGTGAATAATTAAAGCAATTATTGAAGCGCTCTACAGCTCTTCCAATCAAGCAAATGTGGGAACCCAAAGGAATAAAAGCACCATTCTCAGGATCTCTTCTCTCACCCTATAATCATATCAACTTAACAATGACTTTAAAAGCAAACTGTAGATCAGAGCTCATACTAAAAGATGCTTTCAAGAGAGCAGCTCCCAACAATTAGGGTGAGAGATGTGTTGAACCTGAGAAGAGCTGATTAGGTTAACACATTCTCAGAAGGAGAGGCCTTTCAGCTGCTACGATCCTGCACACTCTGACACCTGATGAGAGCACTCTGTGTACGTCAACTCATACATACATACACACAGTACAACACATGTACAAAGAGGAGACACATTCCCTGCTGGTGTCCGGTGAACAAGCCCTGTGAAGCAATTATGTGATAAAAGAAGCTGTAGACTAACATGAATGGACTCTACACAGTGCATGATGGGAAGAAACCACTTCTAACAGGTAGACACTTTACCACCTAACAGCACCAAGACCGGTCCTCGGAGGAGCTGTGGTGGTGGTGTGTATTTGTCAAACTTACTCTAAGATGTAAGCAAGACTTCTTTCTGGCCTTTGCACTTTCCAGACTGTGACATTAAGAGATGTGTGTGGTTTGTTGCAGGTACTTACTGTACAGACTTGGAGGACTGGGACCTGAACTTGCTGAACTCGCCGGGAGCAGTCCACTCTGTGCCCAGCTGCAACACACACAAGACGGGAGAAAGAGATCAGAGCATGTGTGAGAGACAGAGAGTGCACAAGTGTGTGAGCAAGGGGATAAGAACAGCATAAGAAATGTTAAAGCCCTGCTGAAGAGTATTTGTCTGCAAAATCCCTCTTAAAAGTCAACTTTTTGAGCCAAAACACCAACTTTATGATTCATAGGCGCTGACTCTGACTATGATATTGGACGAGCCCTGTCTGCAAACATGTGGGAGGTGGACCGCGTCAGCTCGTTTTTGATTCAAGAAACAGATATGTTTGAAAAGGATGCTGCAAGATCTCGATGGTGTCCTCGGTTATGATAGCAGACTAAATGAAGAGCAATTTAGTAAATAAGATAATATACCCTGAAGCAGCAGGGACAGTCCATCAGCAAGCAAGTTTTGACAGGCAAACTGAGCAAACAGATGAGTGCAAATGGCTATAAATTGAGGGAGAATCAGAAAGTGCAACTCCCTGCCAATACTGACTCTAAGAAGCCGGCTCATCTGGACCCCTGGGGCCCCCCATTTCAGCCAAATCAGAGCCCATTCATTTCCTCAGCAAGCCAACGCGACTAATTAGGGCCCCTGCTGCTGCTGATCCATAATGAAAGAATAAGGCTAAGGTCACAGTGGGCATGGCTTTAATAGCTTGTGCTGGCCACACTTCTGAGTTTGAAACTGGTCAGAAAACGCCGTGTGGTGTGGTGTTAACAGATCACAAGGGCCTTTCAGCTTGTAAACAGCTGCTGATCCTCACTTTGGGTACCACAGTGTTTTCACAGAGAGAAACACACACTGTAACACGCACCTTCAAGATACTGACACACACACATATATATCTATGAAATGGCAATTGTGCCATGGCACCTCTGAATGTGATTGCTGGCATGAGAAGAGAGCCACTATGGGAGGAAAACCTCAAAAAACAGGCAGTAATGTCTGTCCAAAACCAACCAGAGCCCTGGCAGTCCCAAACACTCTGAGAGCCTCTGTGAAGCAGTTGGCCGGAGAGGGGGAGGATACAATGTGTGCTACTGTGCCTTCAGTCTGAAGCCCCACAGCGTGCTGCTGCCGTAGTACATTTCCACACCAACAACAACAGTTTTCTCACATATTCCTCCTCCAGATCAGGAGATGGAAGAATACAAGGAGTTAAAACTCTAAGAAAGGACATTTAGATGAAAAAGTAACTTAATTTACTGAGTTTGCATTCAAGATGAAAACTTTTGATTCAAACCAAAAGAAATTTAAATATGTGTTGACATTCAAGCAATTTGAGCAGATTGGTTTGTGTAGATTTTTAGATAAAGTTATTTGAAGTTGACAGAAGTTGAGTGAAAAGCTGGTTCACTCATAAATGATGGAGTTACTGTATGTGGTGTTGGGTCAGCATTCACAATGACAGCTAAATTTTGCATTAGCACCGATGGTTAATCTGCACGTATTAGAGCGAGAGTGGACCAACAGAATATGCCAAAAGAGTACTCCACAGATTTAGCATTGTACACTGTATATATTCAAGATAATACCAATTTTTTAGGTTTGATTTTAAAGTTTGTAAATATTTCATAAAGCATACATTCAAACAACTGGCTTCTGCCCTCAGTGGGAATAGATTAAATTTGAACTTTTTTCTTTAAATATATCCTCATAAAAACTGGCGACAATGTTTTTGTTGATTGTATCATAAAATATGCAACACTGGCAAGACAGCGAGGGCTCCTCCTGATTAGAGTGGAGGAGGAAATAAGGAGACAGGTTGCAGGCATTGTGAAAGACACTGCAATATAACAGCATATTGCATATGTCCTCCATCTCCATTCAAGAAGTGTCTAAAAACTGTTCATTCGGCATTGAGTTTGGAAGACAGACTGATGTGACTTATAAAAAACTACCTGTTGTAACATTGTCACAGGTTTTCATGCTGCTTTTTCCATGTTCTCTGTTTTCTGGTGCATTTGTGAAGTCAGACTTGACACACCAGAAGAAACAAAAACAACAAAAGACAGACAAACTCGTCTCCTGGCAAAGGCAAAGGACTCAACAGTCTATTTCTATTATTTCTATTATTTCATGCGTTCAAAAAAACTGCACATGCATGCTTATTTTGATGTAAAAATTTCCTTTTGGAGCCTAAAACAGCTTTATTCAACTTTCACTCATGCAGAAGAACTCTGCACCACCTGTAAAACAACTAATGTGGAGGTCAGTGCACCTCCCCTTTCAGCCTTTGTCCAATTACCAAATATCAGACACAGCATCCCATCAGCTTCCAAACAACATGGGCAGAGTGGACTTACACCAGCACGCAACCTTGTGGTTATTATTCCAGCAACATATTTCACCTTTCAGTTCCTCTCAGTGTCATGTGTGCTGGCTGGGTTTGCATCTTAGTCTAAAAAACCAACATTAACGTGGCTCAGCTTCGATGCTGCTGTGCTAAAGTCTGGCTTGGGAGCACTGCAAAAACATGGCTTTTAAAAATCAATTAGCTCATTAGCACACTAGCACTAAAACCTGTAAATGCTGCACTTGCTAATTATCTGCACCAGTCACAATACTCCCACTGCATCTCTCGGTAGAGTCAATACTTGTAGTTGTTGGACTTAGTTGAAAGAAAAAACTTGTGTTTCAGCATGTATGTGCTGACTTGAGCATGTACTGTAACACTTTGTTTTCTACATAAATACAAGTGTAACTCGTATAACTCCTGGACTGCTTTAAGTTTTCCCTTTGCTTTTGTTCAGCTCATCACAGCATGTGACAGGGATGACGGCCAAATGTAGTGCAGATGAATCTCATTTTAGCTCATCTCTCTCAAATTATCATGAAAATAAAATCTGTGTCACTGCAAAGTGCTGCCGGTTTCTTAAGAGAAGCAGCCAACTTTCAAAGTTATATAACTCTGACAAATTAAAGCAGAATTGAGAAGGCACCTCAGCAGAACTTTAAAATCTTTCAAAGCAGAGGAAAGCAGTGGAAATAAGCTGTGACATAAAACTTAGCACTGAATATAAATCAGAAACTTGCACAAAACACTGTTAAAAATATCTCTAGTAACTATACTTAACATGTTTATATTCTCCCTTTGAGTAAACTGTTTTCTCGGCAGGAACTCAGATGAAAAAGAGAGTGATCACACAGCAGAAGCAGCACTGCACAAAATATTAATCTCAGCAAATCTTATTATCTTGCTGACTTCAAAAATATGGTGAAAGAAGCATGAAACAGAAACACGATAATTTTATTGGTTTTCAAACCAATTCAACAGAGAAATAAAGCTCAAAGAAGCCGTTCTTATTTCCAAGTGAACACGTAGTTCAGCATCTTGCTTTAGGAAACTGTTGCTGACCAGTGAAATTTATGAGAACTTAGATTTTTAACTATACAACCAAAACTGTATCACTTACCCCTCTTCAACTCTAAAGTCCACTTCCATATACAGTACATAAATGTACACTGAAATTAGTCTTGTCAAAAAATACAGGTCCAGTTTTCCTTTTTCCAGCCAATTATAATGCACACGACTTAATACAAGCTTCTGAGTTCATACAGACGATCATGAACATTTCTCCTCTCTCAGAGTCTCCTTTCACAGGGTTTCGGATGATCAGCATTCAATGATAAATTGAAGTTTTAAAGCATGTAGTTTCACACAAAGGGGGGAAACATGAGTGTCAAGGAGTAAATCTCCATCTGAAATTAAAGGTTGTTTTCCTTCAGTTCTTCCTTGTCAGATGGGTAATCATCCCCATGAACAAAGGCAGGATCAGAGACATTGTTACAAATAACAGTGTAGTACCTCTGTTTTCCCATGAAAGTGCCAGCTGTTCTCTCAGGTATTCATGCACATGCAGCGCAGACATACAAGAAACACACACACACACTCTCACAGACACACACGCAGACATGTTTCCCACTGAACACTGAGTCATTGCTTTTTGAGAGCAGCATCTCCTCACCGGAGTAGGAGGAAGGTAAATTAAAGGCAAAAAGACAGGGAGTCATGAGGGGCAACCCACACACACACAAACATACTAACACACACACTCTTAATACAATCTTAAGACAAAGCCCCTCATTAACATATTGTCTAATTTTGCTTCGTCTCCTCTGAGAAATAAGGCGGGAACTTGGGGACCAGCTTTCCTGAGACGAACAGCTCAGACATAGACCAGCCTTGCTCTGAGATAACCTCTCTTTATTCTTTTTTAACACAGACACGAAAACTCACCCCTTCTGTGTGTGCAGCTCACCCACAGGTGCCTCGAGAAAACTCATTTCAGATGGCCACTGGCCCTGAAACACCGAGAAGTGAAACTCAAAACAGGGTCATCTAATCTAAGAAATAATATAATGGAGCCATCGAGACAATATTCCTCTCACCATCAAATGCTTTTCTTCCATATACTCGTTGTTTCTCACCGTAAGAGCAGGGAGTTGATGGAAAAACAGGTAAATGTAACTTTATAGTGCTGTTTTCTTTCTCATATTCTCTCTTGCCTCATGCATAAGGATGAGGACACACAGGCCAAGAGAAAAGACAGATGAAGTCGTGCTTTTCCTGCTATATCATGCAAAGATTTCCTCAGTGAGTTTGCCTGTTGTAACCTGGAAAGCCTGCAACTAAGGAGCCATTTCCACCACGCAGATCGGGTTAGCTCCGTCTGTTACATGATGGAACATTTTTGCATTTATGCTGTCGACATTTGTGGATGGAACCAACAGAATATCTCTTTCTTTTTTACTGTTTCTCTGCTACCACGCCAAGCCAAGCACACTGATTTGCGATGTAAAGGTGGAGTAAAAAAACACTGAGGCCTGTTGATTGGTCAGGGAGTATCATGGTAACCAGAGTCGTCTCTTCCTCTGCGCCCTGAAGTAGAATTTCCTTACTCTCCTGGTTTTCTTCAGCAGCCTTTTGTTTTGCTGCCTGCATCCTTGTCAAACAAAGCTCGTCTCTTTGTAATAAACAACTACATAACTGGAAGAATGAATGCAAAACGGATGTGTGTAATGTGTGTGTGGTTTAGCAAGTGAGAGAAAGAAAGTAAGCGAACTGCAGAAAAGTGCTGCTGAATGTGAGCTGAGCAGAGGGAAAGGTTAGCATTAAGGTTGACAGTCTGGCAGTAAATGGACAGTATAGGCTACAGTGTGTGAGTTAATAGATGCTGCAGCTTCTCAAGACCAAGAAAACTCGTGTCTGTTGTTTCCAACTGTAAGAAATGCGAAGAGGGTTAGCCTGAAGCCCCGCCCACGTTTAAGAAAACTGTCTTTGTTCAGAACAAAAAACAGGACCGGGGGTTAGGTTTCTTGTATAGGTTACATTTGGCTCCCAAGGCCACTAAACCGTAAATGTTTTGGTGGAGACGGGACTTTACTTAATCAATCAAGCAAAGCAAGTGTATTTCTGACAGAGGCTGCATCAGGCTCAGCACAGCAGACAAACACACAAACCTCGAGCAGACTTCCTGATCTGATCCCATCACCAACCTGCCACGGTTTACATTTTTAGTCTTGTCACTTCCTGTTTAATTTTGTACATGCTTTGTTCTTTTTCCTGTCTTTGTTTGCTTTCCCGCCCTTTTCGATTTGTGATGAGTTTCACCTGGTCCTTCTTGATTTCTTTTTACTCACAAGTGTTTTTGAAGCATGTGTCTTCCATCTTTCACTTGTCTGTTCGCCTACATCTTCTCCCTGGTACAGTGTTTGTTTCAGTCCTGCCTGTGCTCCATACGTCATCCCGCTCTGCTATCAGTTCACTTTTTGAGACTTTTCCTTAGTTCCTGGATTCCCTTTCATGTGCTTCTCTGTTTGTTTTTTTTACACTTGTGTCAGCTTAGGTTAAGTTCAGGGTTTGTTTCCATGTCCATGTGTCATAATGTTTTTGCTTGTGAGTCCTTTTTTTAAAAACCAGACATAAACGGACACAGAACAGACCAAAGAAAACCCAAACATTCAGCCTACCGTCTCACGATACAAGCACAAGAGTCACAAGAGTCAAACTAAACTGACAAAATCAACGAAAATCTGAGCTGATCATGCAAAAGACTTTGCTTCTGTTAAGCCCCCAGCGGGCGTCGCAGCTCAGCAGGAGCGAAACCTCCACAGACTCTATATTTCAGTACCCTGTCGAGTGGAATCTCAGAAAAGTAGGGCTGGGACTTTATCGCATTAATTACTATTAATTAATTACATAAAAAATAACACGACAAAAAAATTAACGCAATTAATCAC
>JAPZDT010000022.1:7288284-7298833 GCA_029814675.1 Acanthurus coeruleus | reverse complement strand
GCTACTATATTAATATTATTAAAATACAAAAACTAATGTAACTCGAAACTAAAATCTAAATTCAGGTTTGGATGACACATTTATTTTTTTTAGTCAGGCAAAATTACACAATAAATTAGTATCTACATCATTAATCCATTGCAAGAGAATTTCATAAAAAATAAGGTAAAAATTTAATATAGCTGTAAATGAGCAGTTAAAGGTACAATAATTTACCAAAATGTTGTCTTCACAGCGTAGCTAAGAACAGTACTAGCTATTGTTAGCAATATCCTATATGTCATGTTACCTGGTGTGTTTGAAATGTGATGAAAAGGTGAAGAAGGTAAAAGTGAAGAAAACTGTCTTGACCATCTTTTGTTAAAAATTTTTTTTGAAGACTTTTGTGCTTTTAAATAAATATGTCCAACTTTAACAGTAGGACAGAGACCCTTGTGAACCTGTTTTGACATTCAGTGGGAATTGTCTTTGCAAAAATAAGTGAAACTCAATTGTAATATATATATATATATACACACAGAAATATTTGTGCTCCTTTCTTTATTTTTGATGGCATGATACATATGATGCATATATCAAAGCCAAAATACAATAGGGCCTTCGCACTGAAGGTGCTCGGGCCCTAAATATACCAGATGCAAACCAAACAATGTGACTTGATGACAGTTTTAGGGCTTCTTGTCACAAGAGGGCAGCATACTACATGTTTGCGCTGTGAGAGTCATATTTCTGCACCCAGGCTTTTAGGTAGAATGACTGTGGTGGGAGATTTAGGCTCCATCTCAGTAAGACTTCAGCAAAAACTTGTATTGATACAGTTAGATAAATGCCAATAAAACAGAGCTTTTTTTTGACTCATTTATTTATTTGTACTTATTCATTCTTTCTCTGTCTCACTCTCAGTTTCTGAATGTGTGTTTGTGTGTGTGTGTGCTTGAGCCCCTTGACACAAAAGGGGAACAAGGAAATTGTAAAGCATTTCCACCACCCCGCCTATTGTTCTCCCCATATTTCAAACTTGTAGTTGAAAACCCTCTCAATGAAATACAAGTCTGAGCTCTTGCTCATAAGTTTTGTTTTTGCATTTCAGTGCAAACACATGAAACCACCTGGATTAACCATAACACTAATAAACAGGGTGTGTTAGCCTCTTAGAGGTATTGTAATAAACCAGCAATTGGTGTGTACCGGTTGGTAACCGTGTAATTATGTATCATACCATGTCGATGAGCCACATGCAGACAGTAATTTATAAAAATATCTCTGATATGTGAGATACTTCTGTAATTATTTAAAGGTGCTGGTAGATTTTCATGAAAAACTTGAAGTCAACAAATCAATATTTCAAATGAAAGCAAGATAGAAAAAAATGTGACCGATAGTTGCTTCAAGTTATCTAAACAAGTACATCAAGTAAAGCAATCTCTTAGCTTTACAGTCATTGGTGTGTATTATTATCGGAATAAAACAGAGCAGTATTTTGTAAGGTTTAAGAGTTGAATGCTGAAAAAAAATGTTGATGTGAAAAAAATGTTTAACTTCTTTAAAATCACCCAACATCAGCTGTATCCATCATACCACTTTCCTATGATTTACAGTAATTTTCCTACACAATAAAGAGGAGAAGTGTGGTCAACCTGTTTGCTCACTCACATTGAGACAATGCGACAAAATACACTTCCTCTGACGCATCTTAGCACAAATTCATGCATGTACACGCCCTGACGCACACACACACACACAAAGAACAACCCCAGATTTGATGTAAGGAAATTTCATCGATGTACAGTTTTTAACATGGAAAACTTGTACCAAACACAAGCACTTTCTGAATGTGATTGCTATGAAAACAGTACAGTAATGCTGATTGTTGTCCCTACTTTGATAGGTGCCCCCAATCAACTGATTGGAAGTTCAGACACAGCCCAGACCGAAGCCAAAAATGTATACTTTTTGGAACAGAACAAGGCATTAAATCAGAACTTGATAAGGAAAAATTCAGAAACAGACAGATGGAGAAACTGAATTGGTTGTCTCTATCCTTCTTTTCACATTGTAAAGGAAACTCTGGGTGTAATGGGTTGTTCATGTGCGTAAGAGGAGTGTGTTTACATCACCAGCAGCATGGGGCCTCGTCCCAGTATTCCTGAATGGGCGCTTGATTCAACTGTAAGCATAGTACAGATGATGGCAAAGTGAGGGAAAATAACCAGGCCTACAATTTGTCATCTAGGAAGCATAGTAGGTAACAGAGAGAGAGAGAAAGAAAACCCTTGGAGGCAAATAATGCCTGACTGTCTTTCTCCACCGTTGTCTTTTTTTGCCAAGCTTTGGTCTTCTCCATAAATCAGCCAGTATGCACTTACACTCTCTCTTCCTCCTGCTCTCTCTCACACTCTCTCTTGCTCTTACACAAGTAGAGAAAGGCAGACAGACACACAGGAAAGATCATTTTGGCTTGGCGCACATAGACACCAAGGGGACATGAGCTTGCCTGTGCTGTGGCGATGTATATATTTCAAACAAAAATATGAATGCTCACTGCCAGCACTCTCTCTCTCTTACTGCGGAAATGTGTCCAGAAGATGCTTGACACACGCATGCACAAACACACGCACACATACACATACACATGTGTATGCACACACACATGCACACACACACACACAGGGTGTGGCCTGCTGCCAACAATAAGACTTGTTTAACGAGTCTCAGTGCTTTGTTGATTTCAATCTCAGGGGTTTGTTGTTTTTGTGAATCGTGCTCTCTGAGGCCAGTATTAATCTTTGCTGTGTGTATACACAAGGTGTCCAGGGCTGCGCCGTATAACTGAGAATTGTCATGCGACAATGTTTGGTTCAAGTTAGGTGAAGTCTTGTTTGGATCACTACTTCATTGTTCTTTCTGTTGCCAGACCTGGTGTTTATAGGGCTGTGGTAGACCCCTTCCTCTGTCACCCCCTGCTTACCTCTTCCTTCCAGTCACTTCCTCACATCGTCTACCCTCATCTATCTCTTAGCTGCCATCTCCTCCTCCCCACTCCTCCTCCTCTTACTCCTGCAAACTTGTCTTGGCCTTGTCCAGTGTTTGTGTTCTGGATCCTGCTTTCCTCGATGGCAGTGTGTGCAAGTGGAGAGACACTGAGGGTCTTGGCACGTCCATCGGTTTCCAGGTGCTTTTCTAGTGTTTGGCAGCTCTCTACTTGTGCCTGACTAAGGCCTCTCCTCCTCACTGGGTTTGCACTCTAGTCTTTCTTCCTGCATTACTGCACTCTCTGGAAAACCTCCTGCAGTTTGCAATACAGGCGTTGCCTCACACAGGAACACAAGAACAGGGTGGCTTTTTTTTGATTGAAGGTTGTGCATGTTTTGCTCTAGCTGCTCCTTAAAGCTGGTATCAGAGAGTTTAGACTCAAATGGCCAGGTTTTAGAGAGTAACATGAATTCAAGTCTGTGTAAAGTATCATACCAAAATAGTAGTTTTCATAATAGTTATGTTTTGGATGTAGCTAGATGCTTGGTCATGCTAGTATTGTCAGATTGGACATGTCAGACTTGACTGTAGTTCAGATACAGAAAGACGGTGTTGTTGGTAGTATCTCCATGCAAGGAACTCTGGATCTTTTTGGACTAACCCCAGTGCCCAACACTAGTGCCTTCCTGCTGAGACATCTTGTTTTTCAATTAAAAGTTTAAATATAATCAGCCAGTAACCAAGAAATACTGATGGAAGGTAGGCCATGGTCCTTTAAGTACATGTAAGAAAACAGACTGTGGTAAACGGGTTCTTTTTGAATAAGAAATTTACAGTCATTAATCAGTCAGTCATAAAGGTTAATCATATAAAAATCTATGTGCAAATTGGAAACACAAATATGTTTGGAACATGAACCTTATATATTGTTATTTGTTTTTATGAATATGTTCAGGCAGTAGCCTTGGCTGAAAGCATCGTGTTTTTAGGTTGTCTCAATCTGTCCCGTTCTCATGAATGAAATATTTCAGCAATCTGAGAGAATTCTTTTAATTTTTAAATGTGGCACAAATGACCATTAGAGTGAACTGATAAGATTTTGATGGTCAAATGTAAAAGGTCACTGTGACCTCACAAGCACATTATTAGCCATAAGTAAAGACTTAAATCAGTATTTATGACAAAATTTTACACAAGTGTCTAAAAGGATAAAATGAAGATGAAGTGACAAATAATATCCAAAAAGTCAAAGGTCAGTTCACTGTGACATCAGAATATTCTGTAAAAACACTCCTCCAGTTCATAGATGTTTTTATATTCTTTACTGGTAATAACTTTACCAGTGAAAGACAAATAACATGCAAACATGCACCTGAGCATGCAAACTTCGACATGCACATGTCTAAACATAACTGATGAGACTCTAAGGACCTCTTTAGGTTGTCTCAGTCGAGCATGTTTGTAGAGTAGACAAAGCCAGCTCCGTTCTGCATCTTTGGCTGAGTGAGCTTAATGTTGTCTCCCCCTTTGGGAATTAAACCATGCTATGTGGAAATTATATGCATGTTTCTTTTTGTATTTTGGGGGTTGGAGACAGACAAAGTTAAGTTCACATGAGAGCCAGACCATTCCTTAACGCCTCCACACTGACCACAAACAGAATATTTCACATATTTAAACAGAATAGCTGATTGACAATTGTGTTCATTGAAGCAACTCATTTTATAGTGGTAGGCCTCTATATAAAATAATTTGGTAGGTTATGAGTCACATAATGATATTCGACTATTTGTCATAATGAAGTGGAAGCTGTTGTTTGGTGTAAACTCAAAATCCAAACACTTAGTGAGAGAAATGACACATGTGCAGTTTCATCATCAAAAGTTACGATCCGGCTTTATGTGATGTTGAGTCATATAAGGACAGCAATGATTTTGGCTCCAGTTGAGATCGATAACAGTGCATTCTTATTGCCAGGTGTCCATGGGAGAGGCTAAGAGGGATAGGCTATGGATATGTGTGCATGCCTGCACCCACTGACCTGTTATTTCTTTTTGTGTGTGGGCGAGCAAGCATGCTTGTGTGTGTACTGTACTGTACTCCACGGCAGACCTGACACAGACTATGGTTGGGCCAGTGATGCATTAGCCATGGCCAGAGATGGGTTGGTATGGAATAAATAATGGATACCATCCTTTCTCTCTGAATAAATCAAGACCAGAAAAATGGAGAGAGATGAGAGATTAAATGTGGGATAGAGCTGGAGAAATTGAATGCCAGAGAGAAAGAAAGTGTTTGTGTAACTGGAAGAAGAGTGTCCTGAATTCCAAATCAGGCTCTCACTTCTTGTTTCTGTCAAGAATGTAGATTTTATGGTATCAAAAAATTGGTATCTGATGTGATTTAAAATAGCAAATAGACAAATAATTCTTCTCATTATTAGTTAGCAACCTAATAGTTTCTTTGCTCAGTTTCCTCTTTTTTTCCCTTTGCATCCTCAGTCCCAGGGCCAGACGTTCACCTTCCCTGACATCTGCACGGGAAAAGAGCGGACAGCGGCAGAGGGCTCGCTAGAGGAGATGCAGGAGAAGTTCATGGAGGACGAGAAGCAGAGGCAGAAACCTGACCCCCGGAGAGGAGGGGTCACTGAATGGTTCGGACTCTGAGACAATCCACTGACCGGGAACTCTCTGCTCATGTGTGCGTGGGTGCTTCATTGGGAGTAATATGTACTGATTTACGACGCCACTGTTGTGATGTCACTTCTATTTCTGTAAGAAAACACACATGTGTAGTAAAAAAGAATGAGCATGTGTATGAGTTGAGGACATGTGTTTTCTTGTGTGTTTGTGTGCGCGTGCGTGCGTGCGTGCGTGTGTGTGTGTGTGTGAGAGAGAGTTTGAAAGGCTTCAGTCCAGTAACACAAGCCAGAACAGAATCACAGGAGGAGGAGAGTGGCCTGGCTCCATCTTTCATGAAACCAGCCCACCATACATAATCTCCATCACCTCAGTTAACCTCGTCTCCTTCCTCCTCCCACTCATCTTCTTCCACCATCTTTTCCTCTTTCTCCTCCTTTTTGGCAACACTACCTCTGCGCCTCCTCTTTCGTTGTCTCTCCTCTTTTTTGTTTGGAGTTTCCTTTTCATCTCATCTGTCTCCTCTGCTGTCCCTCTTTCACCTTCTCCCCGTCCTACACTCCTCTTCCTCCACCATGCTGGGGAGTGGTATATTGTTGTATCCCTAGTAGCCCTGACTTTCAGCCAGCTGGATCAGACTACCTGGACAACCCACATACTTTCCTTTTTTATGAGTTTGCCTTGGATTAATTGACCACTTTAGGTAAACAACAATTCAGATGTTGTTTCAGCAAAGCAACGATATGGAATTTGCTGGAGTGTTTTACTATTTTGTGGTAGCACCTCTTGCCATAACTCGGAGAGAAGATTGTACCCAATGTTTGTGTTTGCCTAGCTTGCGGGACTTGCCAGTGAGCATCTCTAATTGTAAGTGCTGTTGGAATAAGAACTAATAAATGGTCACTTGTCCAAAACTGCTCAGCTTACTTTTTCTTGTGTTCTCCTCACCTCATCTCCCACGCCTGCTGCACTCAACAACTGGCATTTTTGAGACGCTGTATTCCACACAAGCTGGCCTGCGCATGTGCCAACGTGGTCTGGTAGCTGTTTTGACAAAGTAATGATCTGTGTTTGAATCAGGCCACTGGAAGACTGAGCTCTCTTACGGTAAAAAGGCCCATAAAGGGGAGGGACCTCTCCAGGGCTCGCTCAGACCCTCCACTATGCCAATAGGCCAAGGTTACAGTAAGTGTCCCCCAGCCGTGACCACTAATGCTGGCTGGCTAATACAAAGGTCCGGTCCCTGACCTCACCCAGAAAACTCAGCTATCACTAAGGAGAATGTCAATATTGATTCTGTTGGCCCATTGTCTGCTGCCTGGAACCACTCACCCCCTGCGTCGCTATAAAGCAATTTGATTTGGAACAAAAGGCTCCTGTTACACAGCCACTCACTCACTCTCACTTTTTATTTCCCTCTTTTCCCTGCTCTTTCTGTCTCTGATGCCCATTGGGGACCTCCCGAGAAACAGCTGCTTAACCAAAAGACGAAGACCAAATTCTTGTTCTCGCTGTCTTCTTGACCTTAACAGACCCCACATGAAAGCTGGAAAATCAAGTTGTGGTGTTTGCCAAGCAAAAACTTGTTCATGTTCTCCTCCTGTTCTTTATCACAGGGACACCCTGTGCCTTGTTGAAGCCATTTCTTGTATCATGAAACTGGCACTGAGGTGCTGATATTATTAATCTATTTAATAAGACCTGCTGACATTTGTGGTTACGTAGTGTTCTGAACGCTTTGGATGCTGCTACTCAAAGTCAGAATGATGACACATTTTATAGTGAACAGACAGAATGAGACACACTTTGGTTAATGAGCTCATCTGTTGCTCACACAGATAAATGTCTCTTAGTCATTTTAGCTCTTTATGAGGAACAAGTAAACAGGAACAACTTATTAACTGATAAAAAGACAAAACAACAAAAAAAATCTAGGGTTGAAGGAGGAAAACAAACTCAGTCATAGACAGTCGAAGTCGGAGAGGTTGAGACAGTATAAAATGACAGACTGGTCTCTCGCGGATTGAAATGTTCAGTGAAGCAATGTGTTTTTCAAGATTATTAATATTCCTTTAGAAAAAAATGAAGTTGATATTTCATTTTTCACCCATAGTGATAATTTTACTGGCAAGATCGCTTGTGATGTTATCCTAATCAATGAAAATGTGAGTGAAGGAAGGATAGACTTTCATTTTTAAGTAATAACATCTGTGGAGGGAGCAGCCAACATTGCGTAGTGTTTGGAAGTTAATAAAACAGATGACTGTTTCTCCCTTCAAAGAAGAACATGACTCAACCTCAGAATTTACCAGTAAACATTAACATTTACCTTTGAAATGATCAGGTGCCCCTCCATCTCACTGCATGCAGGGGTAAACTCCTTAATTACAAGGTGTGGTGACAAGCGTCTTACCTTTGCACATCTGAATAAAAATACCCTTTAAAAGTACAGGGACATGTGTTGATTGATATTTTACTAATAATGCATACTTAAAATGTCAGTGATGCAATAAAGTTGCTAAAAGAAAAGCTAAGGTTTATGTAAGCAGGTGTTTGGCGCTCCTGTAAGGGTGGATCACATCAGTCCTGGCAGAGATCAGTCACATTGCTGCCTGCAGCAGAGGGCTCGCACCTAAATTCACAAAGCTAAGTGCAAA
This sequence comes from Acanthurus coeruleus, assembly GCA_029814675.1. Lineage (NCBI taxonomy): Eukaryota > Metazoa > Chordata > Actinopteri > Acanthuriformes > Acanthuridae > Acanthurus > Acanthurus coeruleus. The sequence goes on along the minus strand of JAPZDT010000022.1, from coordinate 7,290,564 downwards.
CTCTTCCATTATAAAAGTCTTTTTTGTTTTTACTACTATGATCAAACCTGTCTACTTTGCACCAACTCCACTGCTGTAAGATATTACGATTGCTAAATAGCTTCAAAGACTACTTTTATGTGCCCAAGGCGCATACCCCTCTCTTCCATGTTCTCCCCGTGCCTCTCTCTTCTCTTCGTACCCAATAAAAAAACTGCACGCACAATGCATCTCTCCCCTGGCCAGCCCTGTCCATGCAGCTGGCAGCCATTTCTCTGTTTGTTAACACAGTGTTCCCCCTGCCTGTCAGATGATGCTGTGTGGCTGCAGTTAGAAGGAACAGGAGATGATGGAGAGGTATGCAGCGAAACATGAGCAAGCCTGGGACATCCTATTTTAGCTGAACTCGGGATGACTGTAGGCAGCCACAGATTTATAGGGATCTGCTTGTGCTGAACAAGGTGCATTGTATATTGTAATGCACCACACGTCGTGTAAGTGCAGAGGGAGGAAATGCGAGCATGTGCGTGCAAGACGCAGAAAGCCCAGGAAGGATGGAGTGAGAGAGCAGATGGAGGTGAGGGAGAAAGTGAAGAGGGTGAAGTGAGAGTGAAAAAGAGATGATATCACTGAGAAAATGCTGAGCTGGATTCAAGGGGTGATGAAAGAGGTCTATTCCCACAGTGCAGCATCTCTCTCTCTCCCTCTGGCTCCCTCTCTCTCTCTTCCTCTCATGAGATGTACAGTGCAGGTCGTGTTCCCATCCCTACATGGTTAGTTAATGGAAGGGGGGTTGAATATTTTAAACAGCCCTTCGCTCTCCTCCTTTTTTCCTTCTTACTCCTCTCTCTCTTCCTTTTTTTCTTGTTCGGTTGTGCATTAGTCAAGTGCACACATGACCCTGTTTCTGCTACTGCAGTCCACACTTGGAATCTGCATGACATCATGCTGTATTTTTGGAATTAGTGGGATGAGTAGCAGTATAGTAAGTGTCCTTGTTGACTCTTTATAGCCTCCCTAGGTGACAGATCTCGTCCTTGCTGACTGAAGTTACCTCCTCAAGGGAAGTGCTCACCTAAAGATGCCCAGCTGCATCCTGCAGCTCTTAAGGCAGTCAGATTAAGCATCTCAAAGTAACACTGCTCATAAAGTAATTTCTTCCACCTGATCGTTATTGGTCATGAGGCCTCTGTATGAGGGGGCGGCTGTACATCGATTTCATACGGCTTTGCCTCATAAGAAAAGAAGATGGAAATTGAAGGCTTTCTTGCATACATTCACACAGATCATTGCCAACTATCTGTAAAATTACATGTACTGATGCAGTAGAGTTACACAATTACTACCCCTACCAGCGTCTTCTGGAGACTCACACACGCTCCCACACACTCACACTTGCGTTCACTAAGACAACCGGGGTTGCCTGCTGAGGATTCTGACGGCCTCTCTTGGACTAGCGCCATACACATTCCTCCTTCCCCAGGTTGCCATTGGTTCATCTGAGCTCAGCCAGTGCACTCTGTCACCCCATAAGTGTGTATGTGTGTGTGTGTGTGTGTGTCGGTTTCATTGTGAGTCCATGTACTTTATGTACTCTTACATAAAAAAAACTTAACATCTTCTATGTTTCCAAGAATTTGCTTTACACACACACACACACACACACATGCACGCATGATGTTCGTGTTCATGCCTCATTGTGTACTACTCACATGCATAAAATGTACCCTGATGTGGCCCCTCAGTGTATATATACACACGGTCATACTGTACTCACACATCTCTACACTTGTTGGCTCAGAGCCAGGAGCAACAACTGAAGGAGGACACTGTGGAAAACATGTCGACCGGCTGTTTGTTGTCGCTTCGATTGCAAAGAATCAGTGTGCTTTACTTTTCAACAAGCATTTCCTAATACTGAGAAGTCACAACAGATGATCTTATATAGTCAGTACGTATAAAGCAAACACTGATTTCTGTGTAGCTCTCCACTTTTTGTAGACGAACAAAATCAGGTATGAAACTAGTACACTGACCGTGATAAATTGACAGCCAGGCCTGAAACAAATGGGATCAATTTCATTTCATATATGTAATGTACATTATGAAATATATTTGTTTTAGTCTTTAAAATTTAAAGCTACTTGCAAGGTAAATGAAAAATGGCAAAACAATTAACAATAAGTACTTTTATTTCATCTCATATGTTACAGAAGAAGATAGGTATTAAAAATTGTTAATACGATTATTATTATTATTGTTGTTGTTGTTGTTATTGTTGTTATTATTATTAATGTAAGA
>JAPZDT010000022.1:6074757-6085753 GCA_029814675.1 Acanthurus coeruleus | reverse complement strand
CAAAGCCAACTGTAATTATATGCAGGTTCTTGCCAATGGCGTAGTAACTCAGAAACATGCCCAACTCCTCAAGTATTTGAAGTATTTGGAAGAACATATTCCAGCCCAATCTGGATTTTAACTCAATAAATCCTTTAAATTGGGTTTCAGACCAGGCTTGTGTTTTGATTTGATTTGTTGTGGTTTGCTTGCATGACACTGGTTCCTCCCTCTACTAACAAAGTTTACATCTGTCTGTTTCCTCCTGCACTCACCAGGTGGATGGGTCATGCAACCATTTCAGCCGTAATATGAAATGCTATACTAGGTTTCCCGTGCACAGTGGCAATGTGCGGCTGGGCGATGTGCAGCCTGGACAGCTTTCCATCTTGTTCTGGGTCCTCAGGTTCATCCTTTTCCTGGTTGTTGATAACTGCACGCCGTGGTATCTGTTTCAGGAGGATCATGTTTCCTATATTAACCAGTGTAGTGTCCAGCCCTGCAGAGACCTTTGTAACTGTTCTGAATGTGAACCTGATGTTTGAACACCCTCCCATTCATATGTTGGCATGTGTACAGTTCAATAATGTTCTTCATCTTGACATTTAGCAGTGATTTTATGAAATTTTATGAATTTCAGAATAATTGTGCACAAGTGGATGAAAAAAGACATCTGACGTTAAAGCTGCTGTGTTATTTGCTTTTTTTTTCTTTAGGACTTGCTGCAAGAAGTGAAGCAGCTGAAGAGCAGAGTGGAGGAGCTGGAGGGAGAGAAGGGCCAGTATGAGAGGAAACTAAGAGGCACCAAGGTACTTTATTAACCAACAGGTAGCACAGAAACACTTACATCTCAATGATCAGCAAACTAGCATTTTTTTTTTTAATGTCTGGTATCTCCAGCGTGATAAGATAAGGTAAACTAACATTTACATAGACAAGTTTTATCTGATCCATATTCTCAGCTGCAGCATTGGCTTCCCCTCTCCATAGAGATGTATGGATGCCATCCAAATCCACATGTACTAGTAAATCATTTACCACAAACCACCCAGGCTGATTATTTTTCCCTAATTAGAGTCCAGCAGCTACATTTCACGCAGCATCTACCAGTTATATATATATTAACTTTTAAATTTTGTGGAGCAGCATGAGCTTTTCAGGTGATAAGTTTATTTTGTGTTGTCTTGATGTGTGAGAGTTTTCCTTAACAACTAACTTAAATGACTGGAGAAACCACTTTCATTAACTTTAAAAGTTAAAAGAGAAAACAGAATTAGACATTTAGCTCCTCAAATATTTTTTAGATAGCTCTGATAAAGCTCAGGATTTATCAGGACGGCTGTTTTACTCCAAACATTTTCACTGTAAGAACCAGGACTGTGTTTGGGAGCTTTTGGACGAGTAGAAGAACACAGAACAACAGATCCTGACTAAAACTGTTGGGGTGCTAAGAGATATGAATAATCAGTAAACATAACACAGATGTGCTTCGTGCATAAAAGCCCACATAGCCTCCCTGAGCCTATTAAAGTTAACATCCGAGCATTATGGTGTCTTTCAGAGAGACTAAAATTCTAGTTTAGCTGAGCACGAATCATGAACATGTTAAATGTAAAACTTGTTGTTTCAAGTTATACAGCATTTCTATTTTAAAAAGTTGTGTTTGATTAAAAAAGCATCTCTCGCTCTCCTAACACATTGTTTGCTGTTAGTTCATTTGAAGGTGGTCAATCTGCCGTTCTTTCTCAGTGCTTACAGTGCTTCCTTCCTCCTCTCCCTCCTTTGCTCTGTATCCTCTCTTCTTCTCTGTTAACCCATCTCTGCGGCTTGCTCTCTTCACTTTCTTCCCGCTCTTCTTTTTCTTTCTCCTCATCTCTTAATCATCCCCCTGTCATTACCCTCTTCCTGTGCCTCTGCTCTCTCTAGCTCTCTATCTCTTACTCTCTCCATGTGTGTTACCAGTCGCTCATGACCCAGCTGTCCAGCCTCAAGCTGACTGTGGAGCACACACAGCTGGAGAAGCAGCAGTGGGAGGAGCGCTGGCGCAGCGCACAGGTGCCTCCTCTTCCTCCTTCTCTTCTTCCTCTTCTGCCTCTTGCTCTTGTTGTTCATCACTTCTCTGTGTTTGTTACTTTCCTCTGATTAGTCCTGAGGCCTTTTTGTTAATAATTTGCCTCCCTGCGTCCTCCTCCCTTTTACCTCCTCCACACGTGTTCTTCTTTTGCACTTACACTTCACCTTTCCTGTACTCTTCTTGATTTCCTTATTTTGGTCTTGCAGCTCCTTCTTTCCGCATCCTTCTCGTTCTCATAATTTTTCCTTTAATTGTGTTGTGATAGCTGAAAATGGGTTAAACATCACAAATGGGAAAAGAATGGGAGAAAGTCAGAGAGACAGAGGGAAAAAAATAGATAATAAATAGACATTTAAACTTTGACAACAAGTCATAAGAGCTCATGTGTCAGGAAACAGGCAGAAAAAAGGCAAATCTGTTTATCTTCTTCTGACTGTCTCTCCCTTTCTTTCATTGTTTTGCATGGATACTTTAAATCAATACAACTGTCATGTGTATTGATCAGATATGTGTGAATGTGTAAGTTAATGTTAAATATTACCCAGGTTAGATGACAGTCACTCCCTCTTTCAAAGTCAACACCCACAGCTGCAGAGCAGGCAGTGAAATGTAACACTGACAGATACTGATCATAGTGTAACAGACCTTAACTGATGGGAAAATACAGCGTTAATGAGGAATTACAAGAAACGTTTCAAACTAATGGTCTTACCAAAACTCTGTAGTTCTTTGAATTATTCTGTTTCAGCCGACCTCACTCTGTTGTGCTTCCACTGTGGGTTTTTCTGCACACAGGCGATTTATTGTGAGGCAGCTGCATGGGGTGTAAACTTTGCATTTACAGCTTATCTCCAAGTAAACATGTCTGTGCGCACACCTGTTTTCTGACACCTGTTGTCTGCAACTGTCGTTCTTGAACAGCTTTGTCCTTTTGTCTGCAACTCAGATTAGATGTAAAAAACACAGAGACCACTGTTTGTTAACCTGAGGTGCAAGTGCTAGATTCACTGAGGTGATACTGTTTTTTCTAATTTTGGGGGCATTTTAGTGCCTTTATTTGATCACAGGGAGTTGAGAGATAACAGGAATGACGTGCAACGAAAGCCGGATGCAAACTGGGAACGTTGCTGTTAACAGTCGGCGCATTTTTGACTTTATTAAGAGAAAGACAACAAACAAGTGTAGAGAGAAGGGGGTGTGACACCAAACAAAGATGCCTGACTGGAATCAGATCTACAGTATGGACGTTGAGGCACCAAAAACCATTAACACAGTATTTGATTCCTCAGTCATGTGGCTTCAGTGGAAGTGATGAGATGTGGAAACAAAAAGTTCTCAGACGCTGGTGCAATTGCAGCCAAGCCTTTAGCTTTTAGTCACGGGGCAGCGCGTGAAAGTCATCAACAGCACATTAATAGAGATGTGAACTTAAAGTGCATGATGCATTTCACAGATGGTGATTCCGGCGATACACATGAACTCAGTAATCTGTCTATAATGACCATAATACTTTATGTAGTTGCTCTCCTCAGAGGACTATCTTCTTTCAATAGCTCCCTGAGAGCTGATGAAGTCTCGTAAAGCTGTCTTTGTGTAGGTATGGAGAGAGCAGGGGTTGGTTTTAGTTTAAATTTTGGTCAGACCAATAAAATAGTGAAAAAATGCTGAGGCTTTTTCAATTTATGAGGCCAGAGGTTTAGGTAGAGGAGGTCATTTAATCAAACAGAAATTAAACTATGCTAAATAAGCCTGAAGGAGCGCAGGATATCTAAGGATAATTTACAGTTGTTGTCTGTAGACTGTGTTTCCATCACGCTCAACAAGCTTGGTCATGATGTGGGGACTGAACGCTCATTTGACTGGTGATGGATTTATTCAGCAGCTGGTTAGTCTTTTCACTGTGCAGGTCTGTGTCTTCCAAAGATGCGCTTGCATTATCAACAAAAATCACTACCTGAAAGATATGACAACTATTCACACTTCATTTCTTGTGACTGGTGGCTTTTACAAGTGCCGTGAGACATCAAGGTGTAAATCACTTGCAGAATTCAAATATAAGAAGCCCTCCCATCAGCCAGTAGACATTAGAAAAATAGTCTTATTTTTTATTAAGTCAAGTAAAGAGTTTCAGACATAAACTCTTTACACCTCTTGGACATCCACTGACCTGGCAGACTGAAGGTTCACAGACGTGTACTCTGCCTTCCTCCACAGGCAGAAATCGCGGAGCTGCAGCAGCTCCTGGCCTCCAAAGATGCCGAGATCGAATGCCTGCAGACCCAGCTGCTCGCCAGAGGCGGCACAGCCAATGACAACGCAGAGAGAGGTACACACAGCTGACAGTCTGACCAATCACTCTTGATCCACATCTGTCAGTGTGGATGTGTGCATATGAGCCAGTGATTCGCATATCTGTCAACTCCAATTACTGTAACATCTAATCAACATTTTCCTCTCTCCTCTGTTGTATTTTTGACTTGTTTTTGACTCTCTGCTGCCCTCTGCTGTAGAGGAGGTGTATGTCAAGCATCTAATTAACAAATGTAAGGCATGTTTTGCTTTTACTGTGGGTCAAATTTTCAACCAAACTCCTCTGCCATCCAACAGCCATTTGACAGCCTGATTTATCTGTCTTTCTCATCATATGTACCTTTTTATTGTGTGTTGAGTTGTCAAGTGTTACAGTGACTTTGGCTCAAATATCAGCAACTATGAACAGATAACTGAAAATGTTTACTTGGTAATCGGATGTGTGGTAGCAGAGTGTTTGGTTTGAGTTTTGTCCCACAGCAGAGCTTTACTTTGTGTTGGTTGAAGCAAACACACCAAAGTGCTGCAAGACTCTTTATTCTTTCAAACCCTCTGGCTGGTAGTCCAACATAGAACACACACATTCACTTGTAAAACAGCCTCACTGTGACACAGACAAACACTCAGATTGTCACAGTTACCACTCTGATCACATGTCCTCTTTGGTCCTCTTTCCTTTCTCCTGCGGCAGTCCCTCAAACAGTGCAAGCTACTAGCATGATCCTTTATTGTGTTCTGTTACCCACACCTCTTTCAGCCAATCACAGCTGAAGATTCTTTGTGGCCTCAGTAGTAGCGTGTTTGAACCTCAGAGCACGTCCATGTTGTCAAACACGTCAGATTTTTAGCTTGAGTTTTAGCTCTAAACAACAGTTCTACATGTTTTCTGTTTTAAATCTGCAGTCAGAAACCCTTGCTGAAATAACCCTGGTGACATCACTATGACATAATTTGTTGACCAGTAATCTGACAGTATGTGTTAGAGTTCCCCTTTTAGGATGCATGTCTGTATTTGAAGGGAAATTATAATGACATCCAGTCCAGGTCTGCATGCATGTTTGTGTGTTTGTATTGTGTTGTTTTGTGTGTTGTAAAAGCTTCATCTCTATAAAAATGTAATGGCAGAAATCCAGAGAAAAACTGTTTTTGTTATTTTAAGCACTGTGGCTTCACACAACAGACATATCATTATGAAAAGCTGCAGTGTTCGTCTCAGGTGATGGGAGGTGATGTACAGGCTTTTGCACTGTCAGTGTCTATTTGTTTTGCTTGTTTATTCCTATTAGCATGGCTGTCATGTCTGTCGCCAACATCACATCAGGCACCCATTATGCCCTCAATTTACAAGATGTGAGGTTACTGTGTTACTGAAATAAGCATTTTAATTCCTGTTTTTTCTTTGTTAGACCAGGAATATCAGAGGTTGAAGGTGGGGATGGAGTCTTTGTTAGCTTCAAATGATGAGAAGGTAAACAAAACCTGCTGCTGTAATGAAAGTTTTCCTCAATATCCAGTTTGTTTTCCATCTTTTTACTTAATTTCCAAATGTATTTGTGTCTTGCTGATGCCAGGATCGGCGTATAGAGGAGCTGACCATTCTGCTGGGCCAGTACAGAAAGATGAGGGAGTTCTCAGCGCTCACACAGGGTGACCATTACATCCTTTTCTTTTTCTGCAATATGAGTTTTGATTGAACAGCAAATATATAACACACTATTCTCTCTATTTTTTGTAATGGTGTTGTCCTGTGTGATATTTTTGCTTCTACTGACCAGGGAGCAGTGAAGAGGAGCTTAGCGGCAGTTTGAGACTCAGAGCCATCACACACAAAGCACACTCTGATTTCCTCAGGTCTGAGGTAAGATGATGAACTGTATTGTATTTTTTCACGATATTTAATAACTGAATGCAGTTTTAAGCAGAAATCTAAGCAGCTGGTATTTAATGGGTCATCTCACAGGATTCATGCAAAAAAAAAAAAAAAAATCACAGCAGTGTTTTATCTTTGCATAGATGTCATCAAGAGGGTCCTCTCCACTTATGTTATCATCATCTCCCTACCAGAGAGAACTGGACTCCAGGTAATAATTCTCAAAATACACAGGCATACACACACACACACACACACACACCTTGCAACCTTTAATGTCACCCCTTATGTGTATTGTTGTAGTATCCAGAACTCTATGGACACGTCCTTGGTGTCCACTGGGGACACAAGCTTCTGTAATGGATCATGGTAAGTTCCTATTTGCATTGCAGCGTTGAGTACAATCTGAAAATGAAATATTGCTTTCGTGCATCATCATAGGTATGACATGACGGCAGATCTTTTCATTCTTCTAACTCCTAAGTTTGTTCTCTTCAGGCATCAGCGCAGGTTGCTGTCCAGTAGTCTGGAGGAGTTGCAGAGTGGATCCTTACAAAAGGTCTGATAGTTGTTATCAAATCAGTTGTTTGCTTCTGCTACATACTAACATGCACACTAACTTTGTTCCTACTAAATACATACTGATGTTCTTTTAATCTCATGGTATGATTGCTAATCTGCTAACTCTAAGTCTGTGTGTGTGTCTCTGTGCGTGAATTCTTTCCCCTCTCTTATGTCTATGTGTTGGTTGTAGGATGTAGAGATCCAGCCAGCTGAAACTGAATCAGTCATAGGGACAGAGGTACTGATCTGCTGATCTTCTGCATGACTTTATACATCCTAACCTTCACCTCTTCCCAAGATCGGAAAAGCTATGACGCTCATGTTTAAGTTCTTTATTTGTAGTTTGATTAACTTTTAAGCACGCTCATGCACAACACTGACCATGTCTTGTAAGATGTTGTGAGCCAGGCGTTGTCCAGCACTGGGAGTGATGTAACACTCCACGGACCCTTTGACCTCATGTACCCAGTAGAACAAGCAAAGATCACAGCTGAGTTTTCCCTCCAAGCAAAAAAAGACATGTTTTCTATGTGATCACAGCCTTACTTTTATTCACACACATATCCTTTGTACCACATATCGTTACCATGCACAATCGCACACAGGCAAATGCACAATCACACTGTGTTCAGACGCACACACACATAAAGGGCCAAGACCCACCTGAAGTGGCTGTCAGTAGAGCTGGACATCATGGCTGCCTCCCAGCTGTTTCCTTCTGCTGGCCTTTCTTCTCGCATTCCTTCAGAGCCGTGGTGACTTTGATACCTGGTCAGATTCTGGCATCATCAGACGTTCACCCTCCAAAGGACACTGTGTTATGCAACAGAGCAAAGGGCCAAAGTCAAATCAAGACTCTGCTGTTCCCTTATGAAAGACGTTCAGATGGGAGTTTTGATGTATTCAGGCTGAGTTGCCATGGAGCATCAGAGGCAAAAAGAAAAATGTGTGCACTTAGTTTTCTATTATAGAAGATTTTACATTTGACTTTAAATCAGGATTTAATGAATTTTCCATACTTACCTATAAAGGCCAGAGAGTACCTTCTGTTACCATGCTTCTCTTTAACATAATGGTCAGGGGGAACTTTGGAGCTAGAACAGACTAAAAAAGTGACCACTGTTTTGTTTTTTTCTGTCCTGTAGAATCCAGTGCCAGAGCTGAGCAAATACCAAACTCTGCCTGGAAAACGGAGCAAAAAGAACGAGCTGAGTGCGGAGCTGAATGGTGACAGAGGTGGAGACGGAGGTGGAGACGGAGAGTATTTATCTCCTGTTCACATCCACAACCAGGACAACAGTCTCAGTGAGTTTCTACATCCATTATTAGCAGGAAGGCAGCTTTACTTCTTCTACATTCTCCTGTCACACTTTGGAAAGATAATTATCAACATTTTCCACCTTAAAAAGCCTGATTTTTAGGACTTGAAACTCAAAGTGAAGAACGTGGGACTTGATTAAATAGACATGAGATGTACAAAAGATTGACTTGCAACTAAACTATAATTACTATCAAATGTGTTCTGTTTTTGTCTGATGATTTCTAACAGCAGGACTTTCAGATCCAAAATGTGAAATCTCTGGTTTTTTTTACTCTTGGGTTTTTCTATAATGAAACTTGCCCACAAACTGAGCAGAACAGACAGACTTATGCTTCTACTTATGCTAATGATCACATCACACAACCCCCTCATGTAAGGCTGCTATCAATTAAGTTGAAATGAACCATTTTATGACAGCTTGGTACGATGTGGTGCATCTGGCTTGATATGATTGTCACAGTCACAGAAGCAAGTCAGAGAAGTTCATGATAAGAAGACAAAAATATTCTTGCATGAGGCGCCTTGTTTCTTAAGTGATGATCACGTGATGATGCTGTTGCTTAATTTATCATTACTCACAAATAAACTTCCCTAACAGATCATTTTAAACCAACACTGTCATCTTCACTAAACAGCCGTCGCCAAGTGCTTGCCTCTATCGCTGTCTTTGATGAGTCTGTGTATATTATAGAGTGTGGTCAATACTAACTCTATATTACAAATTTGACATTTGCTAACTGTGACTAACTGTGGCTCAACTGCTTCCTTCTCTGTGCCCATTCTTTCTCCTCCTGTCTGCTTTGCTGTCGGATTGCTCTTTTCTCTCTTTGTGCCCTGGCTGCAGTTCGCTGCAGGAGTGCCAGTGCTCCGGCTTTAGGTACTGTACACTCACACAATATTCAGATGTCAACACTGGCAATACACTTTTAGGAGCGTTAAGTCCTTTTGCTAATGTTCTCGCTCTGACTCTGAAGCCATGCAAACTAGTCTTCTGACAAACAAAATTCAGTTATCTCGTGAACAAAACCAGATTGTCCCGGTCACAGCCGAAACCTGCGAGGTGAGCAGAGTCAGCATGAATATCTGTTTTCACAGAGGATCAAGCTGCTCCAAAGCCCGGGATTATTAGGACTCCCTTAAAACTCAGAGAGCTGTCAGAAAATAATGCCCGGCTCTCTTGCATCAGCATTCACTGAAACGTACACACATGCTCACTTAAAGCTGATATGCGTAAGCACACAGCCATCCATGTATCAGCCTACGCAGAGTCACAGCTTAAAGCATGAGGGTAATCAGAGGGCTGTGAGAGGGCGAGGAGTGCAGGCTTAAAGATGTGTGCAGTTCAACTAGCTTAGACAGCCAAAGTAAACAAACAAGGATGCAACCTGACATCCCCCCCACGTTTTTCCTCTCACCGCCTCACCCGGCACACTCTCACCCACAGCCCGAAGCGGGGATGTCGCTGAGAAAGAGCAAGTCGAGCAAGTGCTCTGAGTAAACAGGTGTAAAATAAGAACCGCGTGAGTTTGTTGTAGCATTTTAGTATCAAGAAGATAATAGATGTGAGGTGACCTCATTCCTCTTTAGGTCTTCCTGTCAGCTCAGGTCATATCTGGCTTCTACACTGACAAGCTTCGAGCCAAACAAAGAACCTCCCACATTCTCTCAGTATCTGTGGAGATAAATATTAGTCACGTACATGTAAACAAGCAGACATTATGATTCCTGAGTCTCTGGCCTGGTTTGGCACCTGCCTGAGGCTTGTAGATTTGCTTCTTAACACATTTAATATGTATAAAACTTTTTTTTTTTTTACTGGGGATAAAGAGGGTGTGACTAATGCTTGCTTCTGCTTTCTGTCCGCCTGCTTTCTTCTCACTTCACTAACCTCCTCTGCCTCAGGATCTCCTGGAAAACATGACCTCTATGCTGTTGGTGGGTATTGCATCTCAACCCCAGTGTGTAATTAAGATACAAAAGACTGAGAAAGTTATAAAAATGTTCATAAAATACCTGTTTGGAACATACAGGTAAACAGGTTTATTGGTAACAGCTGATATTATCATTGTTGGGTATGAAAATGTCGTTCTGGAAAGGCTCTGTTGTTCACAAGCAATGATGGAGCGAGGTTTGCAACTTTGTAAAATAGATAATAATATTAGGGATGTTACTATATGGGCTTGAAAACACTGCAAAACACAGTTTGATAACATTTTTGCAAATCAAGGTTGTATGAAGTAGCTGTGTAAGACATTTTAAATTTACTTTATAAATATGTCCTTGAATTTTGAGCAAACATGCAGCTGGCATGAACTGTGTGTGCCAAGCATGCTGAGCCTAAAGAATATTTTGCCCCACCATTTAACTTTCAATTCCTCCTTATGGAACTGGAGATACATTTAATAATGATGTGGTTTTTCTCCGGCAGGCTGTCATGAGAAGCTAGAGGAGTGTGTTCTGTCCGACCAGTCCCCTCTGTCCTCTGGAGTGGACTCTGGACAGCAGTCTCCTGTCTCACCGGAGAACAGGAAGAGTCACAGAGGCATTAAGAAACTCTGGGGGAAGTAAGTGTTTACATTACAGTACCTGAACACATTAACAGTCATTTTTTATCTTTCTTTTTCTCTCACGCAGTCACACTCTCCAGTCTCTGCAACGCTTGTTCCTTTTCACACACACTCAACGGTGCTTTGTTTGTCCTCAGAATCCGTCGTAGCCAGTCAGGTAGTCCAGCTCAGGTTCACGACCCTGAGCTCGGGGAGTTCAAGAGGGGAGGCTTCAGAGCCACAGCTGGACCCAGACTGGCCCGTTCAGGGAACACGCGGTACAGAAACACAACTGAACTCCTACACATACTGTGTCTTTTCATATATGTGTG
>JAPZDT010000022.1:5954125-5965950 GCA_029814675.1 Acanthurus coeruleus | reverse complement strand
GTGTGTGTATGCATGCGTGTGTGTGTTTGTGTGTGACTGGCACTGGCTGAGTCTCATGCATTCATGCTTTGAAATCACAAAACATCTAACACTGTACATTCTTTAAAGTTGATGCCCTTCTGCCTTAAATGTTTATTAGATTTTATTCCTGTCCATCTTACACACTGTTGTTGACTTTGTTTGCAATTGAGGAGGCTGTGGCTCAGGAGGTAGAGCAGGTTGTCTACTGTTCAAAAAGTTAGTGATTAAGTTCTCGACTCCTCAAGTCTTCATGTCCAAGTATCCTTGGTAAAGATACTGAGCCCCAAATTGCTCTAGATGGCTGTGCCGACTGCACATAAATGTGTGTGTATAGGTTTCTGATGAACAGGCTAGCACTTTTTAGAGAGGCCACCTAGCATTAGTAATAAAAGTTTTGTCTAGGACATTGTGTCCTGTTTTCCAAAAATATCCCTTATAGCCCCACTATGTAGAAATCTCTTTCTGTGTGATTTAGCACCCCTACAACATTACATGTATTTTTTCTAATGTGTCGTAGTTGGAACAACAACTCAGAACAGCAATATTATTTTGATAGAAACGCAGCTCAGCACATCAAGCCAATGTAACTTGAACTAGAGAGACTCCGACTTATAGGATGTTACCAGCTAAACCTCTGTCAAAACAGGCAGATTTGGCTTCAAAAACTAGTGAGCAGACATTGTTTCCGACACAGCCAAACTTACAGGAAGAGCAAGAAGAACATGACACATATCTAAGCAACCAGCTACATACTGCTTAACAGCAATAAGTCCAATTTTGTGTCTGTCTGTAGCCTTTTCCTTAGCATAGCTGTCGCCAACAACTATATGCCAGCCTAGAAAAAAACTCCTGCCAGCAAGGCCAGCAAGATAAAAATGCATAATGTAGGTGCAGCTCCAAACCCTTAATGCTTTCAGGAACCTCCTTGAATCAGAGAACTGAGCAGTTGCAGGACGTCAGAGGGAAAACCAGAGGACATTTTGCTCCAAAAAATGTGACCCAGTTTCACCAAAATTACTGTTTTGTTAGACGTAGTAACGTGCAGTTTTGGTTTTGAAACAGCGGCCCGCGGCTCAAAGTTACATAGTGCAGTAACAAGATACAGGAGGGTAGAGTGAACCTGTTACACTGCACCCTAACATTAAAATGAATTTGAAACTATTATATTTTAGATGGAAAAGTTACATATTGTTGCTTTAAGTTGTTTTTTAAAACTTTCTTTACTTGTTGCTTGAGTAATAGTAAATGGCAGCTTATTCCACTGTGTTAAAGTCCTGTACATGGCAGTTCTTTTCAATGCATTTGTTCTTCTGAATCCATAAGATTCTAAGTTGTGGAATTGTAACATAACCCCTGCTCACTTGTCTTGTTCCATGATCATGTCTATTCTGGGAAAAGATCATTCTTAAATACCGACAATAGGATTGTTTTGAGACCACAACATTTCTAAACAACATTATAAGACTGCATGTTAATGTGTCTTCCACTTTCAATCAAGCAAGATCATGGAGCATTTGGTCAATGCCCTTTCTCATAGAGCACCTGAGTGCTAGACATGCTGCTGTATTCTATCTTCTATCTGAGGCTTGCTTAGCTCTTGTTTTGCTGCACTTGACCAGATTTCTGGGCAATAATTAAAGTGTAACAAAACCAAGGACTGTATGACATGCAAAATATTAGCATTTGTAAGAAAAGAGGAGTGTCATCTTATTATAGATATTAATTTCCCCATTATTCCAATCATCTTGTCTATTTGATTCCACCATGAATATTGTTAATTGAGAATGACGCTTAGAAGTTTAGCCTCAGCAACTTGTTCATGAAACAGCGCGTAATGGATAAGTTCAGTTGTTTCTGAGACCTTAGTGCATGATCTGAGCCAAAAACTATATGTATTTAGTCTTAGATGTATCAAGAACTAAATTGTTTTTGGTTACCCAGTCCACAATTTATCTAACTTTTAATCCCTAAGTGTGCAAATGTGTGGTTGAATTGGTGAATGCTGACTTGTATCGTTAAAGTGCTTACAGTACAGTCCATTTACCGTTTAATAAGGGATTGGATGTCTTTAAGAAATCAATAAGCAGAAATAAAAATTAAATATTTTTGTGGGTGCCCAGAATTTGGAATTTTGTATTCAGTTCTAACAGAGGAACAAAGTTTGGGCTGTGACACTCCAAACAAGCTGTCCAAATTACTTTTCTATCCTGCCTGTAACCCTAGGAAATTCAGACCATGGCTCAGAACTGCTGGTCAAGTCCAACCAAAGAAAAAGTCCCTGCTGCTGAAAGTATGTGTTCTAGATTTTCCAGGGTGTCAAGAAAATTATTCCTAAAAAAAGTGTTTGTGTTTTTTTTCATTTTTCGTTTTTCTTAAGAGTTCACAAAATTTTTTTCATTGAATTGAGCCTGTGGAAAGTAACCTGACATGCCAAATCAACCCTAAACGAGCTAGCTCTGAACAAGCTAATTGGTTTAGCTACATCAACCAATCAGCTACTAGCTCTGCTACTTAGCAGAGTCAGTTGATATATCAAACTGCAAAAGCAAGTCGGGAGATGAGTAAAATCATTTTTTCAATTGACAACAGCTTTCAGGGCTGTTTTTTACTCAGCTTGCTCAATTCCTAATATTACTTATGCAGCATTCTAAAATAACTGATGTAGAATCTATGCTTATCTCCTTATGGCCTGCCGTAGCTATTTTCCAGTGCAGAGTTGCTTTGAGTAGACAGTCTCACAGGTTGTCATTCCTAAGTCACAGCAGTAGCTGCTAGACACTTTTTTTGGCTAAACCAATTGTTTAGAAATGCACTGAACCTTTTTATCATGTCAGGTTTTACATTTTACTTAATGTGTTAAATTTTTTATATTCATTTGACTGATGCTTTGATCCAGAATGAGTGCAACAACAAAATGAACCACAATTACAACTTAAGTATTCAAGTATGAGTCAGTACTGGGATGAGAAATATATAATATAATAAAAATTTTAGAGAAATTTGACAGTTACTCTACAAAAACACGAATGACAATCTGTTTTGTATGTGTTTCAAAATCTCCAGTTCTAAAATTCCCTTTTTGTGCAGTAGTGTCAGTGATAACCTATGTTCTGTTTCCATATAGATTGTAGATTTGTGGAGAAAATGTGATTCAGTGCCAGGATGTAAATCTGTACATCTTCATAGAGAGAGGCAGAGGATAAATCTATCTGTTCTGGTGTGCTCCATCGAGCTGAATGTAATAACATGAATATCAGTCTGTCTCTCCTGTGTGGGCCTAGCCAGGTGAGGGTGAGTTGTGGTGGTGGTGGGGTTAGTGGTAGGTGGGAGGGTGGGAAGACAGGGGGTTGTTTTGCGAATGAAAGGACCAAATTGTTCCTCCATCTCATCTGGTCCTGAACATTGGCCAAACCCCAGCTGGCCTTTAATTAAAGCTTTTAACCTAAAAAGAGGGAAGGAGGGAGCGCCAGAGCGGCTGATGGGAGGGGGGTGATTATAATAAGGTAATTATAATAAATATAATAAAAAATATCAAGTCTCTCTCAAAGTAATTGAATGCCCATCAAATCTGAGAAAAGAGTTCTGTACAATATGTGCTTGTGTGATTATAGTAAGGTAGATGTAAAATTATTTGTACTTACTACAGTAAAAGCAGTGATATCAGTAGCAGAAATACCTTTCTTTCCTCCTAGTGTTTAGCAGGAGAATTGGTAGTACCAGTTTTTGGTGGTAATAGTATTGTAGCTGGAATAATAGTAGTCATGGCAGCAACAATAGTAGCAGTATTGGTAAAACTGTATCAACAACAAAACAATAATAGTGTAAGTGCTAATAATTTTATTAGTAGCATTAGTAAAGGAAGCAGTGTTAGTAATAGTAGTAGTAGTCCCACAGAGGGCATTTAGTAATTTGTCTTGTGCCTCTGGCGGCTCAGTGCAAGTAACCAACGATGGTGTAAAATAAAGAGAAACACATTCTATCTGCGTGAGACTTCAATAGACCTACAATGTCCCATCTCTCTGTCTTACCTGACATGTACAACTGTGTCAATGGGCAATTCACTTATACTGAATAACACACTCAATTTCCTCACATTTATGTCCATATACATGCATTTAAGAAGCTAATTATGCAATTTACTATGATACATTGCTATGATTGTCTTTTAGTGGAGACCAATTCAAACACAGTTTACACTCTCACAGTTTTATTTTTCTCAACTTCCAGATGCCCTCTCACTGCAGGAATGCGCTGAACATTGTGGTCACCACCCTTTTTGCTGCGGTGGTCCTCTTCACAATCCTGTTAACCTACATTACAGGTTAGACTGTAAATATAAATAATACACATAAAAAACAAGTACATGGGAATCAAAACACTTGATGATTGTGTTTTTTTTAACCTGTTATCACTGTGCTTCTTTGTTGTAAAGGCTACCAGTTAATTCATACTGAGCAGCATCACCTCTCCTTTGGCCTCTATGGTGCCTTCCTCTCCCTTCACCTCTTCCTCCAGAGCCTTTTTGCCTTCCTGGAGCATCGGCGAATGAGAAGTCCTGCCCGGCCTCAGCACCTCCGTCGTTCTGTTGCCCTTTGCATCGCTGCCTACCAGGAAGACCCAGACTACCTGAGGAAGTGCCTGCGCAGCATCCGCCGGATCTCCTTCCCTGGCCTAAAGGTGGTGCTGGTGGTGGACGGCAACCGGCCAGAGGATCGCTATATGATGGACATTTTTCAGGAAGTGATGGGCGGGGCTGACCAGGCTGGCAGTATGGTGTGGAAAGGAAATTACCACTGTGATGGGAGTGGAGGTGGAGGAGTAGGGATTAGAGGACAGGGCACAGTGCACAAGGAGGAGGCAGCACGTGTAGCTCGGTTGGTAAGAGGCTGCCGCTACTCCTGTATCATGCAGGAATGGGGAGGAAAAAGAGAGGTGATGTACACTGCTTTTAAAGCGCTGGGGAACAGTGTGGATTATGTGCAGGTAAGAACATAGAAATGTAATGAATGTATTTGCATTGAAACAGTAAAGAAAAGAATTAGGACCATGTTAAAAAATTAAGATGGAAGAGTTAAAGTGTGAATTGTTTCAGGAAAAAAAATCTGACTTGTAGGGCTGCTTCACTGAAGACTTTTTCACTCATCATAGGGAGCACTTCTACTGAAAACAACTGTATAATGTCTCTGGCTTTGAAGTAGCTTTAACTTGACACGCCAGATGGAATGTTTTACATATCCATAAGATATATTTCACATGTCCATCTGGGAAACAGCCCACAGACAGCATTTAGAAGGGACAGGTTGTTTTTAAAAAAAAAAAAAAGTTGGAAGGTGATTGGACAAATGTTCTGCCTGTCACATTCATTATTCTTGCCGAAGCTAGTCAGGAAAAACAAAAACATCTTTTCCATCAAGAAAAGCCTTTAGTGAAGTTCTTTGCTCTTCTTTTTATGAGGAAATGTTGTCCAGTTCTGATCCACACCTATCTCCCCAGCAGCTGCCACTGTTAACAAGCTTGTAGCTGCTTCTTGCTTTCATCTAAACTAAACCATGCCCATAGCTACCACCTCTTTCTCTATAAAGGACATGGAGTGGTCTGGTCATATTCTGATCAGACATATGACACAGACAAATGAATCCAGTTGGAGCTTTTCAGACCTGCAAGATTTTGGACTTGAAATCTCAGCAGTCCAGCCGTCTTGCAAAGCTAGAGTAGCTTTGTCAAGTTTGAGAAAATAACCCAGATGATGGTTGGCTTGGTTTGGGCTTGGGACTTCATATTTTTTATTGAATAACCTGTATTACAAAATACAGACACCGAATTTAAAAGACTTGGGCATGTCACTGGCAGGGGGGACATATTGAAAACGTAATATTGCTTGCATTGCTTTATGAAAATTTCAGTTCATAAGTAATTATGATGTTTAAATCTGTTTTTTAAGTATATAAAAATAGATGTGTTTTTTCTCATGGCACCAAACCTCTTTCTCAAAGTTGAAATAATCAAACAGTAATAAAAGAAAACCCTCCTTTTAAATTTAATCAATACCTGATTTGTGTAGAAAGATAAAAGCAAGCCAAGTCCCAGTTGCAGAAGGTGACCATTGTGTATTGTTTACTGTTAATTGTTTATCAGGGATCCTCATTAGCTAAAGACTTGATGACAAGCTAGTCTTCATTGTGGTCAACATATGTCAATTTATTGGCACATTATGTACATTATGCATTATGCATTTTGAGTAGTCAAAAGATTAGAAAAGCACTGTATAAGTACAGTCCAATTACCTTTTATTGTCCAAGAAAAAAATCTTGTTATTTTGCCAGGTTACTGTGTCCAACTTTTGGAGCTCTGTAGTTTTTAGCCTCTGCTAAAAGGACACCTTTTCTTTTTTTATCATTTTGTTTAGATGATGCCTTGATTTCAGAGTTTTTTCATTGCCCCACACGTTTTGCTTTATTAATAGAGAACTTGGCATCAAGCTCCACGCTAAATTATTAGCACTAAACATCAATAAAACTTTAAAAAATAGGGGTAGCTCATGTTTATAGCAGTAGCCAAGTTTAATCACATTACTAAAAGCCATTAATGGAGACCCAGTTGTATTGACCTACACACTCTAACCAGATTATTTGAGTCAGCTGTATTGCTGATCTGATATCTGCCATGCTTCTGATCTGATATCTGGTGCATACTAATGTCAACTTTCCTTTGAAATAAATAAATTTAAAACAGGAAATGAAAAAAATGTTTGCATCCCATGAATGCTAACAGCGCAGTTTAGTGATGTCAAGTCAATTTTACTCATACAGCGCAAGGTCACAATAAAACTTATTTAATGACACTCTTTCTGCTGGCAAGCACTTGATGACAGAAGGTGGAAAAACTTCATGATAATTTAAGGAGTGAATATATGGAAGCATATGTGAAGGGAATAGTATTTGTGAGTCAGACTTTCAATGTAATATAATATTAATAACTCCTGTTTTGTTCTGACCAGTAGAGAGGAAGAAAAGAACAACCTGAGATTTCTTTTCAGCATTATACAATGGCTGACAGAGAGTCATGGCTCTATTGAGAAGACTGAATTGACAGTATAGTGCTTGTATTATGAAAGTAGTTTTGAAGTTATAGCATTTAGCCCTATAGGACACAGACACACACTATCTATCTCGCTCTACTTCTCTGCCTCTCTCTCTCTCTCTCTCTATCTCTGTTTCCCTCAACTGGTTTGCTTACATGACAGCTTACGTCTGAGCCAGGTTCTGTTCCAAGGTTCCTGCCTGTTAAAAGGAACTTTTTCCTTTCCACCATTGCAAAGTGCTCGCTTATGTGGGATTTGCTTCCAATTATTATGCTTTTATTAATTAAATGATAGAGTGTGTTCTAGACCTACTCTATCGTTAAGTGTCGTAAGACATCTTACGATGTGATTTGTTCTTTAGGAATAAAAGCCTCTCACTTCTCTTATAGATTTTAGCATCAATTCTACTAAGTGTTGTGCAACACTTGCAGTTTTATATGTTCAATGCTGTATATTTTTAAGTCTGTTTGTGACCCTCACAGTTACTGTACCCTGTGTGCGTGTTGTATCCTTTTTCAGGTGTGTGACTCAGACACAGTTCTAGACCCTGCATGTACAATAGAAATGCTGAAGATTCTTGAGGAAGATCCAATGGTAGGAGGGGTTGGTGGAGATGTGCAGGTAAAAAAAATAAAAGAAATGATAAGTATAACAGAGGCTCAAGACTAAAAGTTTTGTTTGTAAATCAACTTACAAACTCACCAAGGGAAGTGGATGTAAGCTTAATGAATGCTATAAAAGAACAGTTAACTCATGATGTATTCCTTTTATTTCTGACAGCATTTCTTTTGACTAATTTCCTACACTTTTCTGTTTTCTAGATCCTTAACAAGTATGACTCGTGGATTTCTTTTCTAAGCAGTGTGCGCTACTGGATGGCCTTCAACATTGAGCGGGCCTGCCAGTCCTACTTTGGTTGTGTCCAGTGTATCAGTGGTCCTTTGGGGATGTACAGAAGCTCCTTACTCCAGCGCTTTTTGGAGCCCTGGTACCACCAGACATTCCTTGGCTCCAAATGCAGCTTTGGTGATGACCGCCACCTTACCAATCGAGTTTTGAGCTTTGGGTACAAGACAAAATTCACTGCACGATCTCAGTGCCAGACTGAGACGCCAACCCAGTATTTGCGTTGGCTCAACCAGCAGACAAGATGGAGCAAGTCTTATTTCCGGGAATGGCTCTACAACGCCTTGTGGTTCCACAAACACAGCCTCTGGATGACCTATGAGTCTGTGGTCACTGGCTTCTTCCCATTCTTCTTGGTTGCCACTGTCATCCACCTCTTCTACCGTGGAAGGCTATGGAACATCCTGCTCTTTTTACTGACAGTCCAACTGGTTGGGATGGTAAAGGCCACCTATGCCTGTTTCCTGCGTGGCAGCCTGGTCATGATCTTCATGTCACTCTATTCTCTGCTCTACATGTCCAGTTTGCTCCCTGCTAAAATATTTGCCTTGCTTACCATCAACAAAGCTGGATGGGGCACTTCCGGCCGCAGGAAGATTGTGGTCAACTTCATTGGTGCTGTGCCCGTTACAGTCTGGGCTATGGTGCTGCTTGGAGGTGTAGTATACACAGTCTACTGTGAAACACAGGAGCCATTCAGTGAGACTGAGAAAGCCTTGTTGATAGCAGGGACCATACTCTATGCCTGCTACTGGCTAATTCTACTGGTGCTGTACCTGGCAATCGTAGCCAAACGGTGTAACAAGAGAGAAGAGCAATATCATCTGCCTTATGCCGAAGCATGAACCTGTTACTAGAGCAACTGGTAGTGTCTAGTTTTACCTTTACTGCCCTGATCCTAGCAGGGTCTCTTTTGACCCTGTGAACTGCTCTAGTGATGAACTGCGAAGCAGGAACACACTTACAACCTCATCGCTGGTGCTAAAAAGTTGTACACCTGAAATTGGAGAAGCAAAATTTCATACAGTCACGGGAGACTCCTAGATAACTAGATCCTTACATCTCTCCAGTTTCTATCATACTCAATGGTGCTTCACAATATAAAAAAACAAATTATGCAGTTGATAATGTTTTAACAGACTTGTAATAATGACATGCTAAGAAGAACATTTTGTAGTTTCTTGGTATAGATAAAACTGTAAAGGAGGGATACAGTACTAAGCTTTTGCTTTAAATAAGAAGCAGACAAGCAACAAAAAAGACATGATATAAAGGTCTTACAAATTGATTGGCCAGTTTAACATATTTTTAATTTTAAGAAAGATGAAATGCAGCCAAAATAAATAAGACAGGCAATTCTCTCAAACTAATCAAAGTACCTCTATTTTAGGTATGAAGTTAAGGCGAGTTTAGACACTGCAATGATTCTTTAAGGTGTTAAGACAGAATGCAAAGAAAATTTTAGAGGTCCCTTCCCTGCAGAGTCAGTTGAAAGACCTTAATGTTCATTGATAGAGGTAAATTTGAAAGGTGTGTCAGTGAAAATTGACAAATTTGAGGGTAAAAATGTCTGCAGACTCTATTCTATACCTCTACTACTTTATAAATCTAAAAGTACTGACAAAAGAAAATAAAAGAAAAACCCTAAGTTCTTAGTGAGATCTTAAATTGCTCAGAGAGGACACATCTACAGGGGTACACATAACTGTTTTGGATATGTACTAAGCTGAGTACCAGCAGATGGTGTGTGGTATTTACTCCGTATATGGTGTTTTCTTAATAAATGTAATCATCCTCACTTTCCTCCTTGGTGTTTCCCTCAGTCTCTGTACGCATCAGCTTCCTGCCTAGTAGATTATGAAGATGTCCTTTCTAGTCTCTATTTGAGCCCTTGATTAGCTGTCCCCATCCACAGGTCAACAGTTTACCTTTGGTCAAATGTCTCTGTGGCCATCTTTGACAGATGAATATACATCAAGACTGTGAGTATGTGAAAAATGAGTTCCATACTTATGTTGAGATGTGAGAATACTCTTTCTTATGCTCCACTGCTATAAGGCAGTGTAAGAAAGAAATTTTACCATCTTGTTGCTAGTTTATGATAGTTTTAAATTTTCAATTAGTTTTATTTTTATTTGATTAAAAGTTTTTTAAATTTATTTTATCTAGTTTTAGTAAATACTGTTTGATTGCTAGTTTTGATTTAGTTTCAGTTTTTCTAAAAAGTATAGTTTATGTTTTTTATTTATTTAGTTTTAGTTGTACTGCGTTTTTGTTAGATCCAGGTATAATGTGTCAGAAGTATAGAATTATGTAAACAAAACCACATCAAATCAAATCAATTTTTATTCATACAGCGCCGAATCACAACACAATCACAAAGTTGTCTCAAGACATTTTACATGTAGAGTAGGTCTAGACCACACTCCATAATTCAGTTTATGAAGACCCATCAATTGAGAGCAATTCTCCCCCATGAGCAAGCACTTGGTGACAGTGGTGAGGAAAAACTTCCTTTACAGATCCAGGCTCAGAGCTGGGCGGGGAACTGGTTGGGTTAAAGGGATAGTTCCCTGAAAACTGAAATTTCACACATATTTCCACTTACTACTATGATGATGGAGGAAATATCCATTGTAGCCGTGTAGCCTCCCATGAGCCATGTCAAGTTAGTGCCCATGCAGTTCAAAAACTCTCACCAGACACGAGATCAGTGAGAACATAGCACAGCTGCAGTGAGTGACTTGTCTTTTGAACTATGTGCGCACTAACATGAATGTGGGTCCTGTCTAGGAGGCTACAGTGGATGTTTTGGCTAGAAACACAGTTTTAACGTTGTTTCGAAATTGGACGATCGATTCTTTCTGACACTTGGATGACACCACAAGCAGTATAGAGGCATGTTATGATTTTCTTATGTTGTTTTTTAATGTTTGACTTTGTGGCCACTGCAGGCTTCCATTGTATCAACATGGCGGGAATTATTTCCCTCAGTGAAACTCCAGAAGGGCTATGTGGATAAAAAATTTTTACCAGATCCTCCAGCAGCATAGTAGTGAGTGGACATTGTGTGAACTAACCGTTTGTGAGGGAGAGGGAGAGTAGGAGAGAGAAAGAGTTAAGGCAAGAAATAGACAGAGAGAA
Organism: Acanthurus coeruleus; assembly: GCA_029814675.1. Taxonomy (NCBI): domain Eukaryota; kingdom Metazoa; phylum Chordata; class Actinopteri; order Acanthuriformes; family Acanthuridae; genus Acanthurus; species Acanthurus coeruleus. The sequence goes on along the minus strand of JAPZDT010000022.1, from coordinate 5,954,798 downwards.
AGAGAGCAGAAAGGGAGGGAGAGGAAGTAAAAGAGAGGGAGGAAAGAGAGTGTTAAAGAGAGGGAGAATGAGTTTTGTTGAGAGAGAGAGACAGAGGGCAAGACTAAATAAGAGAACAAGACAGAGGTTGGGGGGAGACAGAGCTGCACAGAAACAGTGATACAACAAATACTATAGTGGTAGAAATGTAACTAGTAAAACTTACAGAGCATGATAATATGAAAGTTACATGTGAGTGAACAACTACAATAACAACAATAATAATAAAAACAAGAATATTTATGTAATTATGTAACGGAGACATCTGCATGACAATCATAGTAGAAAGTGCAGGAACAAGAACAATCCAAGAACAATCATGCAAGGGAATCTGCAAGGCAGGAAAGCAGAAAAGACTCAGGGGAAGGCGGTGAGTCAGTAACAAGCAGTGGTAGAATGTAAATGCAAGGACGATAGAGAGAAAGAGAGGAGGATAGAGAGGGAAGGAGGAGAAGAAAATGAAGTGGAGAGGGAGAGAGGTAACAAATACATGTGTCTTGGAAACCACACAGCAGCCTAAGCCTATATTGCAGCATAACTAAGGGCTGACCCAAGGCAAGCCTTAGCCAGCCCTAACTATATGCTTTATCAAAAAGAAATGTTTTAGTTCTCTTCTAAAATGTGGGGCAAGTGT
>JAPZDT010000022.1:3854234-3866498 GCA_029814675.1 Acanthurus coeruleus | reverse complement strand
GACACTAATTTATTTATCAATATGATCTTCTCTTTAAAGCTATATTATGGTGATGCTGCTACAAAGGATGCTGTATTGCCTCTAAAGATCTCTGCCAGTGGTACAGTGGGCACAGGACTTTGCCAAGGACGGTTTGTCTTGAACTACCACCAACTCAGAGGAAGCACCATCCTCTGACTGGTGTGTGTGGAGGTGGGAGAGAGTAGGAGGGAGAGATGGAGAGAGCATAGCTGACAGCTGATGCTAGTTGGCCAAATGCGGTTGAGCAGTGGCAGTGTCCTCATGAGATGCTCTGCTAAAGTTCATGAACAGCGTGAAAGGCCACTGAGCTACTTGGAGACCACACACAGAAATGTGCTCACACACACACACATTGCTGGAAAATGACACTGCCACTTGACACAGACGCAGACACACTGACAAAAACCAATTTACACTCGTGCTCAAAGCAAAATTACTGTATACACAACATGCACTAGTTTGTTTACACGCACATACACAGACAAGTAATCACTGCGAGCATGAGATGAAGAGTCTAGGGAGACAAACATCGGAGTCGGTCTGAATGAATGGGATTGGGTAAAAACAATGAGAGAGACTGTATGTCAGTTTGTGTGTATGTGTGTGTGTGATCAGGTAGCCATCAGCCATGTATCCAAGCAGCAACCCACACTCGCCAGCTCCAGAGTTTTACACAGACACACACACACCCACCCACACACACACAAACAAACACACGCAAGCAAACACACGCACACACCTTTAACCATCAGTAACAACACCTGGGCAGGCAGAGGAGCTAAAAGGCAAGAGTTATATAAAGAGGGGTGGAGGGTTACAAAATAAAGAATATATCCATCAACATATTGTACATGAGAGAAAATGTTAATAAATAAATTATAAGTTACAAATCTGTTGAAAACTATGATTTGAAGATGAAAAAGTCTGTCTGGTCAGTCCTGTCTGCAGACAGTGGAAGCAGACATCTTGCTGTAACGCCAGCTGCAACCCTCATGGCCTGGGGATCAGACCGGTTCAGCCCATTTGAGTCTATACGTGTGAACTATAGAAGCTCACTAAGTCCAATTTCTGGACTTTAGCATCTCACTGTGGTCCAGTAATCTGGACTGCTTTACCCCCCCTTCGTCCACTTCTTTGGGCTTTGCACCTCCATGAAGACTGGACCAAGCTTAGCTGAGGTCAGCCCGGGTTAGCCACCTGTAGCCCAGTTGGTGGCGGCGCCGTTCTTGGTCCCAGTCTTCTTTCAGCGGCTTGCAGTCCTCTTGCCAGGAACACGAAGGAGCAGCAGATTTTGTCATAATACTCGTGAATTTATAGTTGTTGTAGCATAGATAGGCTGACTCTGAAAGCGGTGCTGTCCTTAAATAAAAAAGTGGATAAACAAAATAGCCACTCCAATGTTGAGCAGAATCACCATGACAACAAGGATAGAGCTGTAGGTCTGTGTGGGAGAGAGAGAGAAAAGGAGAGAAAAGAGAAGAGTGTCAATAAGGACCCACACACACATCTGCTAATACATACAAATGTGCACATAGTCCTTCTCATTCTGTTGCCTTTTAAAGAGAACTGATGCACAACAGCCTAGACATGTTTTATAACCACAGTGCAATAAGTCAATGTATGCAGTATAAGAGGAATAATTGAAAAGACAGTAAAGTGGTAAACAAACCTTGAAACCAACCAGAGGTTAAGTGTAGGTGGTAAGATTCTTTGCTTTAGCACAACTAAAAGAACAAAACCACTATTTTCACATGAATATAAATGATCCTCTGATTTATCAATGAATTCCTATGAAGTTATTGATGATTATAGGGCTTTTTATTGTTGTTGAAATAATTTCACAATTTTAGCATCAGGTGCATTTCACCTTACATAACTGCATGCACATGTCAATCATCACACTGCTGTCAGGTGAATTCTGGTAACTGTCACTTCAAATTTGATGAGGCGCTTTAACTGGATTAGAATATCCTACAGCCGTGGGGTTTAAAAACCTTCACAAAAAATGACAAATGAACTCATACACATGGATGTCAAGTTAAATACAATGCTGTGACAGCTTAAAGATGCAAGGTTTTCACCTGACACCAGCAAACTCTCCTGTGTTGAAAAAAAATGTTGATATTGGCTTTAATGCTGTTGTGTGATGGTAAATCTATGGACAGGTGTGTTGGTTTATGTCCCATCCACTCACCCCGACCTGCTTTACCCACTATACCTGCACTGGAAGAGCCTGTGTCCACTAAGTTGGACTAGCTAAATGTAATTTACTAGAAATTTCTTCAAAAAACTGCAACTGGGTCATCAGAGAAGAGTTTGGTATAAGTTCAAGCCAGAGTGATACAGAGAGTAATGTTTCCTAAATTTTAAAAAAGATGACTCAATAACTTTGAGTCACAAGATAATTCTGTTCAAGAGGGTATCAAAAATCCCTATGAGGCAATAAACATGAAGCATATACATATACAAATCACAGCAATGTGTCTCTAGGAACTCTGCAGACCAAAGGAACAGAATTACACACTGTCAGCAATGGATACAAAAAAATGCTATTTAGATAAATAGGAAAAAAATATGCAACATCTGTACTATTACTACTACTACTTCTACTAGTTCCTCAGGCAGTTTCATGAAATTTTATTACTAAATAGGTTCAATTTCCACTGTACTACTCGTTCTTATTATCTGGTTTGCATTGGTGGTTTATGGCCAAAGATGGAAAACCAAAATTATGACTGAAATTCTGTTTGATAATTGCAGTGACTTTATAATGTGCATCATCATCAGCAACGATGATACCTGTGCAATAGTAAAGCAGCAATATACATCTTCGGTAAATAATACACTCTTGTGTTGATACCACACAGAGGCCCACCTTCACTGACAGAGTGAGGTCAAAGGGCAAGCTCCGCTGCATAGCAGCAGCCTGGAGCTGCTGGGGAGTCAGTGTCTTGCTCGATGACACTTCAGCAGATGCTCGGTGACAACCTGGGTCATGTGGGTGAAGGCCAGTTTTTTAACCACCTGTCCTCTCCAGGTAAAAAAGTGAGAGGGAGTCTCGTATATCAGGCACTTATCAGACACTATGTGTAGATTATCATCGATGCAGCATTTTTTTTTTCGCTCTACACAAGCTCCCTAACTGAGAGTCTCTCCTGCTTAAAAAGTATGTTTTAACTAACAGTGTATTTTGGTCTTCCTTAAGGTTTTACCAAAAGAGGAGGTGCAGAAGACCTATGGTTTTAATCATATCTACATCTAAAATTATTGTAACAATAGCTGCAGTGGGAGAGGGAAAATGGGACTCAGAGTAACACTACACTCTGGTATTAAACAGCATTCATGCAACATTGTTGTAAATGAATCTGTCCAGAGTGGCTGCTAACAAGGTTTCTGCTGATCAATCCGGTGATAGGCTTATCACAGATCTGTGTCATAGATGATTACCAGACCAGGAGGCTGAAACCCTTTAATACTCAGCCTTTTCCATCTCTATTTAATAATCATCATAACATTTATTCTGGGATTTTTACACTGGCGTTTCTGCTTCTTATCAGTTGGGTAATTTCTGATTAATAAGATTATTTTTCAGACTAATTACTTCAATTCTGCCAATGATGCATAATCATTCAGAATTAGTATTTTCAATTAGTAAACCAAACAGAAACTATCAGCTCTTAGCAGGCAAGTCTGCCTCTTACATGAGACAATTGGATATGATGGAAAACACACCTGTTTTCTGATATTTAGAAGATGCTGCAACTCTAATATCTGTACACAAAGCACATAAAGACAGCCAGTAGCCTTGCAACACAACAAAATAGCTACAACTGGCTGTTGTTTCATGTTAGCAAATAAATCTTCTAATCTATCTTTCAGCAAGAAAGTGAATGAAGGATATTTGCAAATGCTAATACAAAAACTCTTATTTAAAAGAGTTCTGCAAATTTTCAGCCCCGGACTCAAATGAGTAAACTAAGTTTTGCCCTGGGTAACAAACTCCCTCAAACATATTCCTGGGAAATCAAACAAAAAGGCTTTGCTGTGCTCTCACTGTGTTATGGTTGTGAAAAAACACAAATGCAAAATCATTTTCCTGTTGTTATGGTTGTTATGACAAAGCAGCCCTTGCTTACCGTTTTCGCCTACAACTGAGGCACTTTAACATGAACTGCTTCTAATCAAGAGCATATGTGATAAGAGCAAAAGGTTCAGGCTCAGGGAGCTTTCCTACATCTGAGTTCTTGAGTTAAATAAAATCTGTGATTTTAGAAATTTTGCTGTTAACGTATTCAGTCCATAAATCCAGAGGAAAATCACTAGCTATTTGAATTGTATTTTTGTAAAGGTAGAGCCAAGGTTTTCTTTCACTAGAATGCTCTGCTGCCGATTTCACTCGCAGAATTGGTTGAAAGGCCCTAACAAGGACTATAGCTGATGGTGTGGTACATTGTGGAAAATAGGGCGACAGTAGCTCACACTAGACATAACATTGAGGGCTACTGGGCTATGCAAGTAAACCACCACAAATATTCATTATGTCTACTCTTTTATGATAAAAAAAAACTTTTCTCCAGAAGATCAAATATAAAAGCTCCAGTAATCTGATGGAAGTCTCTGACACACTGTTAAGTAACCTAAAATCCTTGACACCAAACATCAAGCCTGAGCAACCTTGTTCTCTTTTTTGATCGGCAGATCTTCATCCAAATAAAAGCTCACATGCAAAATATCACCAGTCTTTTATGATCTTAGGAAATGTGGTTATAGAACTGTACTGTCTCCACAATGCAACCAATACATACCAAAGGACTTATGTGTGCCTTTATCATCAGCAGGCTTCACTACAGTACTGTACTGTTTTCTTTTGTGGCCGCCCAAGAAAGCTTCAGACAAACTGCTGACAAGCCAAAATGCAGAAGCATGTATGCTGACTGTTTGGTAACACATTTATCTTTATACATTTTAGGATTCTGCTCTTGGTGTTAAGGTCACTACGTAAAGTAGTGATCCAGTGCGTGTCAAACAAACTTTAAAGATTTGTGCCTGAAAAAGGTCTTAACTCATCATCAACTCATTGTCTTTTAGTTGTTACATGATCTTCCACTAACACCAATACAGACAGAGTATCTATCCAGAGCCTATGGCATCACAATCTGTTGACATCTTTGAGCCAAGTCTTAAAGTGCTAATTTTAGCTCATAGTGACTGATTTATCTATGAAGCAGTCCCTTTATTTTTAATGTGATTTTTTCCCTTAACTTTTAAGATCTCTTTGTCATCGTTTGGGTTTTGTTGTTGTGAACACTGAAGGGCTCGGTCGTCTGGGGACACAAGCTTACTGAGGTGTTGCTCCTGTAAATATGAACCGCTGGGATGCACAGAGGTTCATTTCTGTGTTCCATGATGACAACTGATTGATGTCTTTGAGCAGACACAGACGTGCAGTGCTATTTTGGTACAGAGATTTCATGCTATACAGGATACAGTAAAAGAGAAGGCATCTTTTTCTTTTCTCTATGACGCACTTTTGGCTTGCACTCTAGCACAAAAAGCACTATCGCATGGGTTGATATACTGATTGATAAAAGAGATTATGTGTGTATATGTTTGTATATGTGTGTGTGTGTGTGTGTGGGTGTGCGTGTGCGTGTGTGTGTGTGTGTGTGTGTGGCTCTACATGTGTGTGTCAGAACAGCCTGGGTGTTTCCATGGTGTTCGCAGTCCCTGTGTGTATTTATAATATAATAGTATCTGTGTGTGCTGTGAACCTGCCTTACACAAATCTCACTTGCTTCTCCACAGCTGCAAACATACACACACTCCACCTCTATCCACCCCCTCCCCTGCCCCCCACCCTCTTGTTACTGGCACAAGCCCACCGATTGGCTGCCGCTGAAGCAAGGCATAAGCTGTTCCCTAGCAACAGAGCGCTGGTTAACCAATAGGGGGCTTCCTGTGCGGAAGGCGCTAGTTTGCCAATCTGCTGTTACTAAGGTGCAGAGAGGACCGCTGGGGTTCTCTCTCTGCCTGAATATATCTGTGTGTGTCTGTGTGTGTGTATTTGTGTGAGGGAGGGAGAGAGAGAAAGAGAGAGAGAGAGAGAGAGAGAGGGTGCGTTTGGCTTCATTTTTTCAAGAAGGAGGTAGCAGGAGCAGCAGACACTAAACTGCAAAATAACTGACTTCAGTCAGTGTGTCAGACTCATCACACAGCTGCAGACCAATTTGTGTTAAACCAAGCAAGTTGTGTGTGGAGTGTGGAACAGTATTTAACAGTTTAAAGAGTGTGTGTAAGAGACAGAGAGCTCGTACTCAAAATTTGCTAAATGCTTTTCTGTAGCGTACAATTTGTGGTTTCTACTTGCTGCTGATTTTTTCCTGTTGGTTTCATTAGCTAATGCTGCGCCCGTATTATGATCCAGGATTAGCATGGATGGGGCTGTCCACCAGCCTGAGTCAAGACGTAGCCAAAAAATTGCATTATAACGACGTAATCCCCCCCTGCTTGCTCATAGTACAAAAAATCTTTCTTTATTTCACAAGGTTAAACCTTCTGCCTCTCCCCCAGGATTATCTTAATATGTGGGATAACATTGTGTTATGTCACTGGGGATGGAATTTATCCTCAACAGTGGGCAACAAATCCTTTTAGTCAAATCAATGCATGGCAGTGACATGATAGAAATGACAAATGCACTATACAGCTGCTGTCCAGGGTGATGTTAAGGCCAAAAAAGTCGTGCAGAGGTTTAAATTACTGGAATTTACAGCTGCTTCAATAAATATTTTATATTGAAATGATCACATTTAAAGTGAAATGGGTTGCCTATGATGAACCACAGGACATTATTTACTGACTTTAATACTCCTCTTGGTTCTATAGGGCTGGATGGCAGTTTTAACTGATTGCTTTGGTTTTATAGCCTGAAACTTAAATGGTTTGGTTCAGTCTCAGGTCTCTCATTGGCGTTGTTTCCAGCTGCTGCTGTTTTCAGCAGAGTAAAAAGCTCTGATAAACTCACTTTAAGCTACCTGTGTAGCACCAAACAGCAGACACTGTTAGTGTTTAGCTGATGAACACAGAGCCTGGTGGAGCATGTTGCTGCTAAAGAGCCACAAAGAGCGGTTTCCCAGAGAAGTTGGTAAAGACCAAAAGCAGAGTTAAAAGGAGAATGAGACGTTAAAGCAAAATTTTCTGTATGTCTTCTTACTGTACAAATAGCATTTGTTTGCTTAAACATTTATTTAATTAATAAATGAAAGTCGATAACATTTTCATGGAACATTGATCTCAGCCCTTTTAAAAGGCGTGGGTAGCAACCCAGGCCTTTTTGCCCGACATCAGAACTGAACCTCAGTAACACTCTTGTGGCTGAATTGAAGCAAATCTCTGCAAACAGGTATCGAAATGGCTGCTGAAGCCGATCAGGGCCATTCTAGACAACGCTTGTGACTCCACTAGGTGAATGTGTTTCAGGGGCATCCCAGAGGTGTCTCTCCACTCTGCTCTCTGGAGAACAAGCAGAGTCTATTTTTGATTACAGCTGCATCAAGCTGCACAGAGTTGAGTAATTGAGCATTACAGTAAAGAGAATCCGGTCAATTTTCAAAATAAAACAACCATTTAAACTTTCTGATCAGATCACATCACTAAACAGACAATGAACAGACATAAAAAAACCATTGTCGATGCAGCCCATTTCCCAAAAAAGATGTTCCAACAAAAATGTAAAAAAATTAAAAGTCAACTCAATCTGAGCAAGTCACCAGGTAAAATGCACTAACTCTACAAAGCTGCATCGAGGACGGAACAAAACCATGTTGCTGACACCACAACATTGTGGTGCTTTAACCGAAGCAGCAGATGATTTACCATGGTTTGGTTAGGAGATGTTAAACAATCAATGAAGAGAAATATTAACACATTTTTAGGTTTGCATGTTAGTTTTTGCTCATTTGTTAAGGAATTTTTCATTTTCCTTTTTTTTTTACACTCCACAGCTAGAAGTAGTTTTCCATTGTTTAAGCCATCCTTTATTATCATTATTTTTATCATATTATTCTTGTAATAATTATCAATTAATTGTGATAATAACTCAACTGTACTTAATTTAACTTAACAAATGAAGCTGAACATATCACATCCCCAAATATTAACAATTAAAGAGATATGTAAATTATTATCACAGTCATCAGGAATCATTGTCAAATAACACAGTAAATAACACAGAATTTGTGTAGAAAGTGAGAAATTGTCTTATTAAGTGCATTGCCTAACCGTGACAAATTATAAAAAACATTCTAACTGCGCCAATTTAGTTTGTAGCCGTTTGTCTCTGTGTGTAATAAAATGCCTCGAGCACAAATTTGTTATTGTAATTCTTGGGAGGGTAAATGAGGGAGCTGATCACTGTCACTGATCAAACACAGCTCTCACTGTAAGTTTGACATGTGACAACACAGAGATGCTGCTACCTGCTGAAGACACCTGTAATCACCAGAGACAATGCTAATGTGCTTGTGTTTTCAATCTGAGCCAATGCAGTATCAATTAACTTAAGTTTCAAAGGTTTTAAATTATACCTCACCTTCAAAATGTAATGTCTAATTTTACATGTTATAAAGTACTTTATGGAAGCCTGAAAAGGCCATAAAAATTTGAGTCTTACTGGCAACTAACCTAATTGTGAAGTTTATTGCTACTGAATACTTAAACCGGTAATAACTGGTGTTTGGATACAAAAAGTTGACAGTGATAGCATACTGACATTTTATCCCGGCATTCACACAGCGCCATTAGTATGTATTTGAAATTAGGTTTTGTCCACCGGATGAATGTACAATGCTCACTCTCCTTTTTTGTATTATATTTGGTCAACCACCCCTTTTTATCTACTACTATGTTATTATCCAGTTAGTCTTTAAATATGTCTCTTTGCTGTTTAGTGCTGAGCAGATCATGCACATTGGATTTATGTGAATCAAAACATTAAGTTCCCAGGACAGAAACCCCAGAGAACAAGGAGAAAGACATGTACATGTATTAAAGCTGAGGGGAACTGGAGAGTTACGTTATTCTTTTTTACTAAAAGGTAAAAAAATTAAGTGAATATCAAGTTCATGCAATTTGCTAAAACTTGATTGGTTAAATTCAGAAGTCTAGTCAAATGTTTTTGAACCAAAAAATATTTGCAGGTAAAAGGCTAAAAAATCTAATGTTATGAGTGAGTAATTCATGGTGGATGAGGAGGTGAAGACACTAATAAAGATGTTTAACCTTAGTTGAGTGAGGTTGAGTGCTGGGCAAAGTGTTGGTCAGAGTGGACAGAGTTCCTAAATTAAAGCTCAAACTATCTAATAACCAGAGGCTGAAAAACCAGAGGGATTTTCAGCCAGTGACCATACGAATCTGCTATGAGCAGTTTGTGTGGTATCATGGTGAAAACATCCCAGCCATCAGCTGTCAGTGAAACAAACATCTTGCCTTGTTGCAAATTATTCTCATCTCTCAGAGGCTTTTAAGTGCGATAGTTGGATAATGTGCTCAGTGTGAGTCTTACCGAGTTGCCTTTGCTCTGTGTGAGGCTGTGGTCCTGCTGCTCTGGTGTGATGGGCGAGGACTTCAGAGGTGGAGAGAGGGTGAGGTCCCGACGTAGAGGCCGTGAATCCATTTTTTCCGCCGATCTCTCCAGCTTATGCACTGAGTCTTTACCCCCCTCCCTCCCCTCTCTGCCTTCCCTCCCGTCACGGTTCTTATGCCTCTGTCTTTGAACGGTGTGCGAGCGGCCCTCTCCATGAGCATGGCTGTGCCCGTGCCTCTCCTCTCCATGCCCATGGGGTTTGTGGGTAGTGGAGTCTCTGGGCTGTAAAGGCTTCATCTCCATCTCGTAATTGCTAATTTTCTCCTCATCCTGCTCCAGCAGCCGACCTCCCCTGCTGTGTGCGCCCCTGTGCCCGGATGTCCAAGAGGCAGATGAGGATGACTCAGTCCACCTGTCCCCTTTGGCCTGTCTGTGATTGGAAGATCCATGCTCCCGGGACTTGTGATTGGAGGAGCTGTGTTTGTGTCCATTGGTTCGACTCGCTCCTCGTCTGCTGACCCCACCTCCTCCTTTAGACAATATCCCTCTTTTCTTGTCCTCACTCCAGCTGTTGGCCCTTGGGTACTCCCCTCTCACTCCTCCTCCTCCACCTTCACCACCCCCGCTTCCTCCTTCCATCAACACCTGGATCTCTGTCTGTGCTCCTCCCCCATTTTTCTCACCCCTCTCTGCTCCATCCTTCCCCCTGTCCCCGTGGTCCACAGCGCTCTGTCGATGGAAACGGGCACTCTTACTGCGCTGGGTTGGCCTTGCAGGGGGAGGCGGAGTGTGGGGGGGTGAGGAAGAAGGGGGACTAAGGTCTGGGGTTGCAGCATCGTTTGAGGGGTCGTCTGAGCCTGCACTCTTGACGTAGAGGTCAGGGCTGTCGGTGGTGCCGGCGCTACTCGACAGCCCCTCGCCCTCCACCTCGCTGGACACCTGGCGCTTGGGACGCTGCACCTCCATGCCTGCAAAAGACAGATGCCATCAAAAAGATTACAGACATTGTCTTCATGCTTGTTCACATTAAAAGGTCATGACTCTAACTATTGTAAACTTTTTAATAACAACTCAATAAGTATCAGCAAAGACAACAATGACATACTGTGAAGTACATGTTAGGTAAAATTAGGAGATACCTATGAAAGAAGCAGCTAAATTAAGAGCAGTTACACTCATACAGTAACTATAACATGCATCAGCAACATCTCTGAGGATGCTAATGAACTGGAGCACTGCAGTAGCTTCCACCGCCCCGGATTCTCCTTAATTAAAAACCACCTGATTAGATCAAACTATGTTAACATACGTATTAGATCTGATGTCTCACTGTCCATCAAATCAATTTCATGATGCCTTAGTTACATCACTGAGCAGGCTGGGAACCTTTCCTACAAACATGCTGTGAAAATGAACAGCCATAGTTGTTTGTATGTGACCGGAGGTAAGAAAAAGCTTTAGACCCTCAGCTGCTCTTTCAGAAAATTAACTACCGTTCCTCCCACCCACCCCGACCACCTGCCTAACCTGTGTTTTAAAGTCTTTTGACAAATGTGAAAGACACAGCAGGGTACATGATGATGTCCAAGATATCAGTGTCAACACGAGCATGTTGCAAAACATCATAACTGATGCTTTTTGATATAGATGTACTCACAATAACATGGCATTTTATTTGTGCTGTGTGAGAAAAAAAGAAACAGACGTCTGCTTAGAGCAGAATAGATGGCAAAAGAACAATCACTGTCATCTCAGGTATGTGTGTGTGGGAGTGTACAGTACATGTCATGGAGTCAGAGTGTATAACTGTGAGTGTGTGTTTGTGTCAGTAGTGCGTGTTCTTGTGGCCTGGCTACCTGCAGTGCTGTCCAGGTGTGAGTGACTGAAGCAGAAACATGAAGTTGGTGGGTGGTTTGCACTGACCTTTCTCACCAACCAACACACACACATAGAACCATGCATGTGTACACTTGTGGTTGCATTTATGTCTGCGTGACTGAGTTTGTATATTGACATGCTGTCAACATACATATGTGGTTATATATTAATGTTTATGTTATAATGAGTGTGTGTGCCCACCATTTCCTGGGTGCTGGAAAGACGGAGAGAACTGCTTGGCGGTGACTCTCGCCATGCGACTCTCCTCCTGGGCCTTCTGAGCAGCTACAACTGCTGCCTCCGCTTTACCCTGTGCATGAGCCGTCCTGACACACAAAAGAAAGGAAACGGAATGTAAAGAACACAATAAATACATCAAACTTTATCTTTAAACATTCAAAAATGAGCAAGAAAAGAAATAGTATCATTGGCAGTTGTTTCCAGAGCCAACGCCAAGGATGAAAAAGTACAGCAGGTCCAAAGAGATAATAAATGCAAGTTCAAAAGAACAGAACGGAACAAAAAAAGGAGTCCAGAAGTACTGTTGGAAAAAAAAAAAAAAACATTAAGTGACCTTTTGTAACAATAAAAGTGCCAATGGTGCAGTACAGTATTTCACTGATAAATGGTTTATTATTCAACACACACAGAACTATCAGAATGCAACCAGTTACTCCCATTTAACTCCATATTGGCTTTTAGTGTTTGTTTTCCAAGTGATAATTAGTTGCCTTGCAAATTGGACTCAACCTAATGGTGGTCAGAAGTAATTCAGATTTAAA
>JAPZDT010000022.1:3029054-3040076 GCA_029814675.1 Acanthurus coeruleus | reverse complement strand
ATCACCATCAAGTCAACACTCAAGGCTTAACTTGGGTTATTATGGGTAGTTTAATTTACGATGACGTTTAGTGACCCTGCTGTATGGCCTTTTCCTATGACTCACCTGTATCAGCTGCTGTTTGAGCTTCTGCATCTCTGACAGGTTGAGCTCACTGAACAGATCCGGCACAGGGTGCAGACCTTCTCCTTTTCGGCCTGACCTGTAATCCCCATTCATCTTGGTCAATCCGGTGCCTGTGTGAAGGTGGCCATTGCGGCGGTTGCTGTCCTCGTTGTTGCCATTAGCTGCAGGGACTGAGCTGCCGTTGGTGCCGTTGGTTCCGTTGGTCTCCTCTGGGAACTTGAGGCCCTCTACGCCAGTGACGGTGAGTGCCAGATGGGCCCCTGCTCCATAGACGCTGTCACTCAGGCTGAGGTGGTGGGCCAGCTCCTTTCTCAGATTGTTCTTCTGCTCACGCTCACTCTTAAGAGCATCCAGGGCCTCATCCAGCTGACCCTCAGAAATGTCCTTCAGCCGTAACGCATCTTCCAGCTGACTGTTGAGGAGAACAGTCTCCTCCTCCAGAACTTTAATTTCATGTTTCAGTCCCTCATATTCAACCTGAGAAGAGACAGAAAAGAAGGGTGAAAATAGGAATAGAAACAAATAGAAAAGTTTAATTTAGCTACTAATGAAAGGAGCCAGTTAATGTTGACTTAACTGAGACAATCTAAAAAATTGAACAACTTTAATAGACATGGGAGGGAGCTTGTCAAAAATTAATAAGTCATAGGTAGTTATTCCTTTTATTTTCAGTCAAAAAACATTCATTTGAAAGGGCTAGGGTTATGAGACCTGTGGAGTAAGACAAGCAATATCTATTTTATGTCACACATTTATTTATAACCTCAATCTACTCCAACTCAGCGTAGATATCAGAAATTGACAAAAACCAATACAGACACTGTATGATTCTGTTGCTGTATGATACTGTAGCTCCTTTGGGGACATAAAAGACAATAAGCACCTAGATGAGATCACTGTTTTTGCTGGGAACTGAAGCTGAAATTATAAAATGGAGGCACACTTGAAGGTGGTTCTGGAAGAGATAACTGAGAGAGTGTGTGAGTCATTTGTCTCAGCTGAGTTGGCAGTTGGTGTCTCATCATTAAAAGCCATGACAAATCTTTATGGGATGAAATTAGTTGAAAGAGTACTTGTGTGAGTGAAATTGTATTATCTTCTAATGCTTTAAATATATTAAGAAGGGAAAGGGTGAAGGATTTCGTTCTGACCTGGCTCTGCTTGAGCGTAGACACCAGTTTCTGCAGCGTGATGTTCTCCTCCTCCAGCTCGGTGTAATCCTGGAGCAGCCGGGTCTCTCTGAATTTGTACTCCTTAATCTCTTCCCTCATCCTGCTCCTCTGTAGCTCCAGCATCTCGTTACTCTGGAGACAGGAAAAAAAGGTTGAATAGAGAGAAGGAAGAGGCTTGAAAATCAGTTTATAACCTAAATCCATGCCAATATTTAAAGCTCACATGTCAGTTTAAGATTGGATGATATGCATTGTCCCAAAATGATGATCAGTGTAACTGTAATAAGTAGCGTTCCTATGGCATGCTTATATACTTTGCATACTTGTAATCTCTTATATCATTAGAATGAGCAAGCTTATCGAACAATTTCATAAAGTAAAATGCAATGAGTCAGCACCCTTTGACACAGAGAGATCATTGTTTCAGGTCACCTACTTAACACAGATAGAAACCTGAGCATATGCTGGACCAGATGAGCTATCGATAAAAGAATAACACCAGCCACAAAAGTCATTAATCTGAGTCCAGTAGGCAGTGGCAGGGAATATATATTGAGACCTCAGCAAAATTATCCGTGCTCACATAACTTGGTTTTTCCAAGAGATGCATTTTCAAGTCAGAGATGATAAGCAGAATAGCAATGATGTTCTTATTTTTGATCACAGACAGAACTTAATGTGTAAAGTGCAGTGAAGCCGCTACTGGGCCGTACATTATATTAAATATGGAATACAAAGTAATTTAAAATATACTCTGTGAGCATGTGTGTGTGTGTACTCCTCACTGCAGAGCTGCCTGCAGCTCCCCTGCAGCTCTCTGTGCATATGGCAGAAGTGCTGATCCAGAGACAGTGGCAGGAGTGGGTGGGTACTCACACAGGAGTACTCTGAACTCCAAAACCTCAGTATATGTGCATGTGTGTGTGTGTGTGTGTGTTTGTTAAGGGTTGGATGACAAATGACAGAACTGGCAACTGGACTGAAACTAAAGACCATAATAAGACACTTGAACCTTTTGATATGTACAGCGGCTGACAGCAGCTCCTGCAGCTAAATGCTTCTCAGCCACACTCGAAAACACTTCTATTATAATCCAGTGAAAGATGACAAAAACACAAAAAGTACTTTCATGAAAATCTTATCAACATCAATTAAAAAAATCATATAATAACACATGGCTGGATGCTCTATTAATAATTAGAATGGCTGTCCCTTGCCACATATTGTCCATTTACATATTCATGACAATGCAGGAAGGTACACTTAGCTGAGTGTGAAGTGCACAACATTAAAAACCAATTATCAGTCAGTGAGGCTCTGTAGAGACGCAGCTGATCAGGGGCCACAGTGGCAGGGGTCAGGAGCAGTGCGGCACACGACATTGGCAATGAGCCCACCCCAGCACAGACTGGGACAGCTTTATTGGATTCATGACACAATGGAAATATGGCCTAAGTCCAGACATCTTGTGTTAATTCATCATTAGCACCACTGTTGCTGCTGTAATGAGGAAAAAAAAACAAAATGTTCACGCAGGATAGAGGATAAATATCCACTGATGTGGCTTTTTATGTTGAGAGTTTTTTAAAAGCTTTGGCAGATACTGTCCTCTGGGTGAAGAGAATTTTGGTGCTTTGAATCCATAAAATGTGTTTCTCACATTTGAATGTTTGCAATTTTCAATTGCAACTTTTAATTCTTTCATGTTAAGACTTGCAAGTGCAGATGAAAAACAGCAAAAGCAAACTCTCTTTGGCTAACATGAACTCTTCTCAAAAGCTTTTTTTTCTGCTTTTAGATTCTGTACATGCAATTAGCTTTTTTGAAAAGTTACTTGAAACCTGCAAAACCCTTTTGATTAGACGGGACTTGTGACAAACACAGCTCCCAGTGCGGCTGCAACACCTGCTTCTCACTGTGGAAGAGGCGGCTCCTCCTCATTAAATGGCATCACACATGCAAATGAGGCTTTTTAAAGGGGGCCAAAAGCCATTTGATGAATTTATCATCAAAGAGCTGTGATCATGATGCAAACAGGTGACAGATGTGTGTGTGAAGAATAATAATCCTTCATGAATATATCAGGTAGTCTGTCTCTCAGTCTAAAATATTGATTTTGTTTAATGTGCTCTATGATGAGAAATATCTTTATTAATTAACCTGTTGTGTACTTCCCTTACATTTACACTGACATATGGCATGCGAGTCACATGATGACACGTGATCAGAATGTACAAATATGTGCAGGTAGCAACAACTCAGTAACAACAGTCCCTGATGAATCTAGTGAATGAGAGTGTGTGTTGTGCTGGGTGTGTGATGAGAGAAGCGTGGCTCTCACATGTGCCGAGCTCAGGGCATTTCACTTATTCCCCAGCTTAGTGCCGGATTTGCCCCCCACAATGGGGTCGTGGCCGTGGCGTCTGACCCCGGCTCGAACTCCTGCGTGTCCCGACACTGTGGCTGCAGACATGTACGAACGCATCGTTGCACGTACGCACATGCATATTGTTGTCTTTGTGTGAGGTTTGACCCCTTTCTGTCCAACCTGACCCGACCCTTTGTTCTTTTTTTAAACACACTGACTTCATGTAAGTTCATGTACAGTAAATCGAGCAAAGAAGGATATGGAAAAAAGTTTAAACTGAAAGAAATAATGTATTTTTTAAAAACTTACTTCGGATAAAGCTGCATTTTTCAAAGGGATACAAATTGCATTCTGTGACCATCCATCATCCATCCTTCATTTACTACTGCTTATCCCTGTATACCTCCCTGATCCCTGCTGCAGCTCATTTTGCTTATCTTCAATTTGCAGTATATCTTCACACATCTTAAATTTGCTTATCGTAAATTATCTTATCTTAAACAGATTATCTTAAATTTGCAGTAAATTCTTCACACAATTAAGAATAACACACATAAGTTGCTGCAGTTCTCTGATGCACAACTGAAACAATACTGGAACATGTTTAAAATTAGTATCCTATTGAAAACGATCAAAATTGCAACGCATTTTCCCACTTTATATGAACTTTACATTGGTTCTACTGTAAGAAAGTGCGATGCTGTTTTCTCACAGATATCACTGAACTGATTTCCTGTGTTTTCCTTGCCCAGCATGAAGTGATAAATCACCTGCCTGTAGAGGGTGCAGACTCTGTTAACTCTTGACTAGCTCACCTCTCGCAGCTCCTGCACGAGTGCGTTGAGCCTCTCGTTCTCAGCCTGGGTGTTGGACGCCACAGAACGGCTTAGCGTCACCTCTGTCTGCAGCTCCAGCAGACGGCCCATGTAGTAGGCCTCCTTACAGGCTGACTCCTGCAGCAATGTCTCCTCATTGGTCTCCCCATCCTCTGCCACCTTACGCTGGTTGGTGTAAGCCTGACCGAACGCCTGTGGAGAAAGAGAAGGAGAAGGAGAAGGAGAAGGAGAAGGAGAAGGAGAAAGAGAAGGAGAAGGAGAAGGGCTTTGTAAAAGCAATGCAGCAAGAATAATAATGAATTTTGAGAATAAAATGAGCAACAATCAACTGTTGTGTAGTCAAAGCTGAAGAGACACTGAAAAAAAATCTGGAATATAACATTAGCATCTTAGTTGTGTTACCCTCCGGCATGCAAAGTAAATCTAGCACATCTTTCACAGCACAGTTATGTCTGCAGCTGTACTTTAGACCACTGACATCACTGTCAGTTAACTTGCACGGCCTGTCCCTCAAAGATACCAACTTTCTGTCTATGTGGGATGATGTTTCACTGTGATCAATAGAAACACTGTTCCCATTTTCCTGACAGAGGTTTTCACAGCTCGGAGAGCTGACCTGTCGTGATAAAGGAGCCAAAGCTTGATTAAGAAAATCAAAGCAAGCCTCAACAGCAAAACAGGTCAACCACACCCACAGTACAAATCCAGTGCTGCAACAAATGCACCAGAGCTCAGTTGCCAAAGTTAAAATTTAAATAGGCTACTTCGTGCAAGGTTGAGAGAGTAACATTATTTATATTATATGAGTGTGCAATCCTGCACTGTTCCCCTGCAGGAAGGTTGTCTGGATGTAGACAGAATTTCATGACATGTCAAAGCACACTTCTCAACACACACACAGCAGCTGCCTTAGTGGTTCGATAAATACTATGAACCATCTTTCACTTTCTCAGCACATCAGCAGAAAAAATGGGTATGCTGACCCCAGTGGCCCCCGTGAGAGACAATGGATCGATGCTACTTCCTCTGAAAAAGATTTTACGGTTTACATTTGCCACATGAAACTGTAAACAATACAGCATGTGTAATACAGTTGTTGAGACGCAGTTCCTGGACAGAGCTGCTTACCAGCGCAGCCTGAATAATAGGGAGACAATTTATTGTGGTATTGAATATAAATAATTCACAATGACTTTCCCATTCTTACATCCATATAATCTCAACATTTTCTATCTTTGAGATGAATCATTGATGAGGTAAAAGCAGCCATTATTTGGGGAAGATAGGAGCTCCAGTGTGCAGCTGTCTTTTCTAACTGGTCATTTTTCATTGTTCTATTTACTTCTGATTAATGAGCTAACAGGCTAGGTGAGCAGACAGTAGCAATTTATTACAGTCTGAAATCTACTCTGGTCTAGACCTTTGAGTATATAGAGCACCAGTGCAGAGAGAAAGAGTTGTCTTGAGAATGTTTAGCCAAAATGAACCCCTGTAAATTTACAACTTGTTTCATAATTTGCATTTGGGTTTTGTACAGATTAAACAAATGGAGTAAAGTGTTATTTAATGAGGCAGTCTAGCTATTACCCTGTTTGCTGTTCACGCTAAGCTTAGCTAACTTGCTGCTGGATGTGACTTTATATTAAACAGACAGATATGAAAATGGTGCCCATTCTCTCACCTTATTCTGGACAAAAGAGCAAATAAATATTTTTCCAAAATGTTGTATTAGAGTTTTAACAGTAGCAACTGAACAAAAAATAAAAAAAAGAACAAAAACTAAAAATAAACTTGAATTTATGACTAGATGTCAAGTTACTGGTATACTTATTATTCGGCTTATTCATTGGGCTGAATAAGCTGATCTACAATAGTGTGTGAGTGAATGAGATGGACCAATTTACTGGTAGTGAGATTAGAAAGCCCCCTAATTATCTTTATTGACCACCTCCCTCTGTTGCATGTGCTGTTTGAACAGTTCTCATTGAATGATGCACACACTTGATCTACATGTTTTAAATGGGTAAATCGAGCTCTATTCAATCAGAAAGTCATAGATTCCCTTGGTAGATAAAGTATCGGTTAGCATGTGAATTTAGGCTAATTGTAATCAGTCTAGTAAAGCAGCTGTTGATACACAGAAAATGTAGTCATTCAACCACAAACAGCGTCCTCGAGGACTTGCTCTGTAATGACTGGAAAAAAAAAAACTGTATGATAATCCTCTCTCATCTTCTCTGGACCACATCTCTTTTATGTTCACACTCTCTTGTTCAGTGCTCCCCCCTCCTCCATGCCCTCTCTCGCTCTCTGGGGAAGCACAGTGCGATTGCAGTGAATGATTAAGAGGGAGGGCCTCAGGAACAAAACAGCTGATTAATTCTAAGCACAGTGTGATTGAATGAGCTCGCATTCCCGCTTCAGACGGGAGGCTGTGAAGGTCCAAGCAGGCCTCACAGCAACAGCTGGGCCCTGCAGGAGGACAAGCAAACAATCTGGACCCACAGAGTCCAGCTGTAGCACACTCCTACAATCATTTAGTCGATGGAGAGAGAAAAAAGATTTACCGGAACAGTGACGTGTTTGAACAGAGTAAAATGCAACAGTTTATTTTTTACTTTTAAACATACTGTACAGTCACAAGGGGCAAATTCAACACAAAGTGAGATGGGGAATTGTTTGAAATTGTTTTGGCACTGATGTTTGTCTGATACCTGTTTTTTTCACTGGCTTATTTCGAGGAATGTTAACATAATTTAGCAAAATTTGCTAGAATTCTTAATGCATGATTGTTATATTTCTTACTTTAGAATTAGTGTATCAGCTTCAATGTGCTGGGAAATATGCTGTGTGACTTTCTTGCCAGGGTTAGGCTTGAGGATAGATACCACTCTCATGCCTAAAGGATAAATATGAAGCTTCAGTCAGCAGCTTAGCATCAACACTGGAAGCAGGGAGAAACAGGTCCTCTGACTCTGTCTAAAACAAAATCCACCTACCAGCACCTCTGAGACTTACTAATTTAATTCCTCATATTGTGTCCCTTTGATCCATACAGAAACTGAAGTATATATGCAGGATTTTTTTGTGGTTGGAGGACTGAGTTGAGCTTGCCAAGCAACTAGAGGCTTTAAGAAATGGATTCATAGTCATAGTTATCTTCTCTCTTGCATCCTACCATGTGTTGACTCATGCTGGTGTCTGATACAAGCATCACGCATACAGCAGACAAATTTATCTATTTATTTTTCATCGTGTAGTCTGTTTTTATTGTCAACCTTCCAATGTTTGCTGCTCTCAGTTATCTTTGCTGAGAGGCATCCAGTCACAGCAGGTCAGTTGTACTTGAAATTTTTACAAGTGTTACAACCTCTGTGTACCTCTGTCGCTAACAGGCTAATGTGCAACCTCCCAAATTAACACCAAGGGGACTTTACTTTTGATTATAAATGTGAAAATGGTCAGCAGATTGCTGGCACCATTCTTAAAGCCAAATCTGGTCCATAGGCTGCAGGTTGAGCATCACTGCTCCACAGACATATTTCTCTCAGTATTTATGCTTGAAAATGTGTAACAGAACAACCTGGCAACAGAGAGCCAGAGAGGACTGTCCCACTTTATGGCAGTGATTCACCAACAGCTTATCCACGGAGAATCGGTGGGTCCTGGAGGCTGAGGGTTTTATAACAACTCTCCTTCACAGGCTCCTCAAAATTCACTCACTCCATCCTCCCACTGCTTCTCTGGAAGGAAATCACAGTAAGCAGCACTGAGGGCTGAGGTTGTGCATTTACACATAACAGAGTCCAGCATGCTCTGGCCCTCCTGATGCTGATGCACCATAGCTCCGCTAAAAATAACACTGTGACAGCTCGGTATTTTTTTTTTCAGGCTAATTACATGAGCGTCGCTGACAACACTGCATGCTGTACCGTTACTATGACAGATTTGCATCGGCTTGTATCTGCGTCCTGATTGGCAAACATAGCACGGTTATTGAAGCCAGATAACATATGAAGAACAATGTGGAAGATTAAAGTTTAACAGCATTTCCTGAGGATGATTTTAATATGGAAACACTCACTGGCAGCCTGTTCGGTCTTATGTATTGAAAACCCCACAGACCATTCAACCTTAAGGCTTCTCCGCCTTCTGTGCTTCAGTGGATAAAATCCAGACAATGGTGATCCCGTCTATAGATATTCATCCCTGGGGCCATGGACAGAGAAGCAGACAGAGAAAAAAAAACAACACTGCTGCACCAGTGTGAGAGGAGGAGTGTGTGCAACCCTGAAATCCTTCCCCGTCTGCTGCTGCTATACTAATGAGGAGTCAGGGGAGGACCTGTGGGTGGTTGATCTC
The DNA here is from genome assembly GCA_029814675.1 of Acanthurus coeruleus. Taxonomy (NCBI): domain Eukaryota; kingdom Metazoa; phylum Chordata; class Actinopteri; order Acanthuriformes; family Acanthuridae; genus Acanthurus; species Acanthurus coeruleus. The sequence goes on along the minus strand of JAPZDT010000022.1, from coordinate 3,031,212 downwards.
GTATGTGTGTGTTTATACAGCACAAGTCTATTTTTACACCCAGGAGGGAGAAGAGCGAACTCCAGAAATTTATACAACAGCAATTAATCTCCATCTAACTTTCATGATTATAGGGGACACAGCAGGTCTATGCATACACAGTGAAACAAGTTTATTTATAGACAATGCCGTAAAGCTAGCAAGGGGTATGGACTTGATTAAATTTTAAAGGTCACAGAGCAAAGCTTTGAGCTAAATGCAACATGCTGGAAGCAGGAGTTTAATTTCAAACAGAGCATTTATATGGATGCAGGCAAGAATACTGCTTTTAATGACTTTCTCGTGTATTTAAATTGTAATTTATGTGGATTTAATTGCATGTTCTTGCTTACTCAATACATAATCAATAACAGTGAAACTCTTGCACTATCCTTAATTAACTGTTTATCATGGCACTGTCGGAAATGAATTGATCCTTAATGTGACTAAATTGAATTAAACCAGATTCAGGATTTAAATGGACTTAGATTAAGTCAGTTACTTGTGCTATACAATTTATATTTTTTAGAGGTAAAAAGATAAGAAATGCACCACTTTTACGGCTTAATTTGGGAAAGAACAGCCTCAAATTTGTTTCACAAGAATAATCTAAATATCAACGAGACAGCTTACCGAGCTTTAATCTCTGTCTGCTACTCCAATATTATGATAAGTTATGAGGAAGCAGAAATCAGGGTTTTAGTCAACTCACAAGATGTAAAATTCTTATCAACTACACACACAGTATTAGACATATACACAGAAAGACACGCACACACACACACACACACACACTGCAGTATCAAGAGATAGGAGACCAAAAAAAAAGAAAAAAGAAAGAAAAGAGAAGCAGGACAGAGCAGCAAAGCTTCCAGCAGGTTTGGAAGGAGAGACGGGCTCGATGGAGAGAGAGGCACGACATTTGAGAAAAGGCCTTTGAGTTTTTGGGGAGCAGCAGCAAGGCAGGAGGAGATAAACGACAGAGCAGGAGGACACGACTGGATGAGAGGAACCAAGACGGCGAGGAAGAGAAAAAAAAGAACGAGGGTTTAACAGCAGAGTATAAATTCTTCTGGACGGATCAGGTTGCAACGGAGAGCGAAAAGCCCTTCATGGTGAACTCGGCGCCACGAGACGAACACGACACGGACACGAAAGAGGGAGAGAGGAAGCATTCAGACAAAAGGTTTCCAATCTCAAAAGTCTCTGACTGTAAAAAGCAGAAAATGTAAACTTCTTTTTCACTTTAGAAATGTAGCTGCTGAAGTTGCCGGTTTTTGACTAAACTACTACATCGTTTTTTAATTTTTTAAACATTTTTTTTTTTTATGGCCTTGTCATTCTTGCAGGTTGCGGCAAAAGGCTCGAACGTCATCGACCTTCGGTTAAACACTGATCATGAGGAAAGACCTTCGGTTTCAGCCTGCAAACATAAAGTCACACTGGTGAAGCAATAAATAACATAAATTAATCACCAAATATACAGATTTAAATACAAACAAATACAATCAGATAAAACGTGTCTTTAAAGGAATAGTTCAACATTGTGCTAACCTTTGCTCTCTTATTCACTTTGATTGGGAGGGTTAAGTAAGTTTCATACCACTCTCTGGTCTATAATGTGAAGCAAAATATGGCAGCAGATTAGCTTAGCTTAGCATAAAGAGCTAAAGCAGAGGAGAACAGCTAGAAAAACTCTGTTCATAGGCAGCAAGATCCACCTAATAGCACCTCTAGAGCCCAGAAATAAGTAAATATATTAATTTAAATGGATGGCTGTATTAATTATTTATCCATACTAAATTTTTTTACCTACAGAAAATGGCAATCAGCAGTTTGGAGAAGCAACAGGAGAACTCGTGTTGAGCAGGCAGCAACGAAACACTCAGACGGTTAGTTTGTTCGTGTTATTGTGTGACTTTGTGAATCTGATGAAACATTTTTAAAACACTGAAGTAAAATTTAAAAGTGTCAAATTTTTCATTTCAAGTGGCTCTTTTCATTTTAAACAAAAGTATCATTCATTTGATGACCAGAACCAAAATAAATGCAACAGTTAACTCCAGAAAAAGGATTCATGATAAATCGTCTATACTTGACTTTTTTAAAAATAATAAATCTTAAAACTAGATTTAATATT
>JAPZDT010000022.1:2693237-2703938 GCA_029814675.1 Acanthurus coeruleus | reverse complement strand
CTCACTATTTAGCAGATTGTGTCGGATTTTTTTGATTAATTCAGAAGTCAGAGTGATAAAACAAAAAGGTGAGATTCTGCAGAAGTTATGTGAGCATTTCTTTAGTTGCGAGAAGTGACTTCCTTAAGTGCTCAGTGGTTACCTGGTGGCCACAGGCCTTCAGGACATCACTATGCATGGCCAGCTTTAGATATGCTGGTAGGTGGATGTTTTTGCCTTTGGACAGATCTAGGCCAACTGTTTCCACCTATTTCCAGTCTTGATGCTAAGCTGAGCTTTCTAGCTGCTGGCTGCAGTCTGATATTTAGCATACAGACATAAGAGTGACTGAAACCTGGTTTTCCATTAATTCTGTGCGTTACAGCTACAATACATGCACCCCTCAAGGCTGTGTTTTACTCTACAATGGTCAAACTCGACAGGGTTGGATTAGCTTGTCAATGTGGATTGGGTATTACTGGATTTACCTTTAAGACCATTCAGTTGAAACTCTCCTTCCATCTGTCTGGAGGCTCAGCCATCGCTGGCACTGATTTGACAGAAGACCATTACAGCAGCACATCAATGTGCACTCTTGCAGTAGACCTGTTTCAGCTTGACAGTCCTGGAGGAAGTTCATTCTTGGAGTCGATGAGGGCATTTTTATTATTACTCCAATTGTCAAATTATCTCCAATTGTTACCTGGGTTAAAATGAATCTCTGACAAGCTCACACAGAGAGATATCACTTGAATAGAGCCATAATTCTCCTATTTTTATTGTAATTGGACAATAGCCACCGTCACAGTTACTACCTAAAGGATCTTTTACCTTTCAGCCTTTGTTCTCTGGTGATCTGCACATGTAGCTATTAGGAGCTGTTAGCCTGGTAACTTTAAAATCGAAGCTCCATAATATCTTGTCAGCTTGGTGTGTGAATCAGCAAGGCTGTTCAGTGTGTGACCCTGGGCTTTGCGTCGCAGAGTGTTCAACATCTTAAAGCCACTATCCCCTTTCCGTGCTTCGAATGGTGCCAAAATTCCAAAGCCTGGACACTGACAGTTAATTGGGTCCCCTTACATGGATGTGAGCGGTGCAGTGATGAATACCACAGAGCAGCAGCGTGACCAAACCGCGGCTCAGTACTGTCGCCAGCGCCCAAATCAGATGCAGTAATCACTCTGGTGACAGTTGCCTGATGTTTCAGGCTGTGTTTTTAGAAATATATGATAAATCTGCTGTCAGTGTTAACAGAGTTTTATTTATGGCCCAAGAAACTACACTGACATGTGTGAAATAGCAGGTGTCTGCGTTGTCAGCGAAGGGGTTTCATCAGTGAGAGCTCTTTGCATGCAAAAGAGCCTGCCGGCAATTTCCAGCGCACAGACACCAACCAAACCCTGCTACTCCACACACAACCCTGTCTTCATCTACAATTACCTTGACACTTCATTTTTTTTTTTTGTTTGTTTGATATTCTTAAATTCATCCCTGCCTCTCAATTCCCCTGACAGCAAAGATGAAATTGCTGAACATGTATAGTCAAAGCAAACACAGCGATGGGCTTATTAAAGTCATGGGGAGCAGAGAGGAGGAGCCCTGGTTGGACTGCAGCTGCCACATTGGCTGTTCACTCAGTTGGGAGGGGCTGAGTGAGAGAGAGAGAGTGGGAGAGAGACAGGGAGAGAGAGAGGGGAGAAGAGGGAGAGAGAGTTAAGGGAGGAGGGCAGTGCTCTTGTTGGGAGATCGGGAATGCCTGTGAGTTGCGTCTGCCGATAATAGCACATCAGCCAGAGCGCTGCTATTGGGAGAGCAGAGCACAGGCAGTGCAGAGGACTGAGCCGCTGAGCACGCAATGGTACGCTAGAGAAGACAGGCACATTCAGAAAAGAGACAGAGAGAGAGAGAGATACACTGAGGGAAGAGAGAGTGCATCAGAGCACGTTGAGAAGAGAAGGAGCAGAGCAGTAGAAAGAGGAGAGAAGAGGAGAGGAGAGTGAGGAGGGGAGAGAAGTTACCAGGTCAGCAAAGGAACCTGGAAGTGGAGCAGCTGAGACTCACTGGGGTCTTTCTTTTATTGGAATAACCACAGCAATAAGCTGCGCAGGAGAAGAGAGATTTTGCAAAAGGAGACAGAAGGAGTGCTGTAACTTCTTCATTGCAGGACAGTGAGGTGAGGGTAATGCTCCTCTCTGCGCAGCTACTTCAGGACCAGCACAGCAGGACAGCAGCAGAAAGCAGAAGACTCCTGAGCCCGGCAGAAGTGGCTGGACAGTGCACTTCTACTCACTTTTATACTGAAATCTTCACACCTGTGTGCTTTGAGGTGGATGTAGTTGTTCTTCTTTGAGGCTTCTCTCTCTTTTTTAAAAAAATTTTTTATATTTTTTTCTCAAATTTTGCTTCACAGTGTGAAGCAGTGGAGATTTTGAGGGTCAGTTGTCCTGTCCTATCATCTCTGAGACTATGGTAGACTGTGCGTCAGGGAGCCCTTCATCAGCAGCTGCAGCTTTAGAGCATGGAGAAGTCCAGCAGTGAGGAGTCAGCCATTCACCGTAGCCCCTCTGTAGAGAGCCGTGACTCCGATTTTGCTCAAGCCTCCACGTCTGGCCGCCCATTTGGCGGCCGCGGCTTCACTGCCGGTGCATTCTACGGCTCCACGGGGCCGCGCAAAAACGCACAGCAGGGGCAGGCTGGAGCGGCAGCTGACAGCAGCGCAGGAGACAAATCAAACAACAAGTACAGCTCCCCCAAAGGCAGCAAATACGTAGTCTTTTACCTGGATCTATCCTTTGTGTTCCTTTTAGAATTCAAGAAGTGCAACATGGCAAGGGGCTGCCTCTGCTGCTTGAAGTATATGATGTTCATCTTCAATCTCATCTTCTGGGTAAGTGGCTCATAATTTCCTTAATGGTTGTCTTATCATTCTTGTTCACATTAATGTAGTTATGTAATTATACAAATGTTTATTTATGGCTTAAGAGATGATGCTGACCAAGTAATTCTGCCTTTAGTAACTCATTATTAATCATCTACAGTAAGAACTGTGAAGGATCAGTGTGTGTGATAGTTGTTTTTTGTTTGTCTGTTAGTTTTGTTTTCACTAAATATTAATCAGGAAGCATTATGGCAAAGAGATGGTTGTCAGTGCAATCATGTGTTTCTAATTATTACATCAGGCTGTTTCTCCATGTGCATGTTGCTATTCCTGGATTTCATGACTGAGTCAGTGGCATTGCACCAGGTCTCCTTTGTATGAGACTGTTGGCGGGGGGTGAGAGGCGGGGGGTTGTGTTAGGAAGGAGAACGTGGACATTTATCAGGGTCACTCATTCAGGTGATTACATGATATGCAGTGAAATGCTGCTTTGGTAATGCAAGTCAAAGAGTGTATGTCTACATTGCAGTTGCATCCATGAGCAGCACAAAATGCACCAACGGAATATGAGTTGAGATGGTCAGGAGGAGAAGATGATCTGATTTATGTGCTTCTCGTAATGATTTGCTCTTTTAATGAGATGTCTTTGCTCTTGGGCAAAGCTGTAGTCACTAATGGAGAAAATATTCAGAAACGCTGCACCAGGACATTTGGCTCAATCTGTGTAATTAAAAACATGCGTGATTATACATGTTTGTAGTAATTACAGTAATATCAGAGGAAAAGAATCATAATATAGAAGTGCTTTCCATGCCAAATTTACTCACAAATAGATTTCACTCAAACAAACCTGGCCAGCGTGTGGCAGGCTCTGTTGTGTACCCATGCATGGGCATTTGTTGTAAAAATGGGCATCCCTTGAATGTTTACAGAATGGATTAGAGGGCTTATGGGTTATGAGGCCAAGTCTTTGTGTGAATGCAGCGAAGCGTGAAGCGTAAAAACATCCCAACACTGGGGACTCTACCAACCCCAGCCCACCATGTCACTGGGTTGTGAGCCCTGCTAACTGGGGCACATTAGAAGCAACAGAGTGGGCATTAAGTTGAGCCCAGCTGTGAACAGGCCAGCATTGAAAACACACACACGTACACATGCACCACACAAACCAAGATCTCTCTCATTGTCCGCTCCATATACCAAAACGGACAGCACTGCCAGTGGTCGGGCTCATGCGTGAAGCCGTGGACCTTTCTGCTCCTCCAGGGCAATATATCATTCCCATATCATTACCCAGTCCACAGAGGCAAGGGCGAGGGTGATTGGCAAAGACATACAAGTGGCTCAGGGGCTTTTTAGTGTGCCTCGCCTTGATGTAAATGTTTGTTCAAGGGAATGAAAGGGTCAGAAAAGATTGACTGATGTCAGAGCACCTCTTTTGATCTCGGTCGGCACTGTATGTTTGCATGGCCTTGGGACTTGTTTGAATTAGGGATGGAAATTTTAAGCAACACATGATCAGGTCCATAGTGTTCTGTTAAAAGAGAAAACCACACGTGCTTTGCTGTCACAAGTTCTGACCACAGTTACAGTCAAGCCACTAAAACACCTAAACAGACAGAATTTCACCTCCTCGAATTGCTTAGGTTTTTTACACATCAGCACATTCTTGATCTGTCACCTGTGTGTCAGTTTAATAGATCAGAAGCTGCCTCAGTGCACTGTTATAGGTCAACCAATGGCGGAGGTCATGAGGGCATTATCATCTGCTATCTTCTTGAGGGGCAGACACAAGGGATTTGTGTGAAGGCGTTTACTTTCCAGCTCTATATGTGCTTAACCCTTTTCAGCGGCAAAACCTTGCCGCTGAAAACTGGCTGCTGCACAACCACTAATAGGAAGGTAGAAAAGAGGCTTTGGATTTCAAGGCTGGTGGCATCCGATTCATGTTGAACCTTGTATGTTGGCCTCCATGGAAATGCGCTTCAAGCAGAGTGTGTTGAAGCTCTCAATTTATTGTGGCATTTAAGGACTCTTTTTCATCATGTGTATGAACTAATATGTGTGTATGTGTGTGCATGGGGCCATGGGGACCTTGGCTACGGACTTTCCCTGGCGCAGCACATCCCCTGCTGTGCAATAATTGAATTTTTACTCTGGTAATGTTCACTTAATGAACACCCACCATACATATTCCCTTCTGTTCCCGCAGGTTGATACACTTGTTTTCCTCCTACAACTGGATCATCTTAATGACAATTTAATCAGTGTCACATGGGGAATGAACAGGGTGATGAGGGGGTTAGGATGCAGCATGTGGTTGGTGGGTCTTCCTATCAGCATCTGACAGCTCAGGGCTTGTTGGCGGCTGGCTGTCTGGATTCTATGGCAGCAGTGCTCCCAGTTGAAGGATAGTGGAGCTAGGAATAAAGGTTGTGCTCATCAGTGTGGGGTCGGGACGGGGTGGTTGAGCTCCCTGAGAGATGGTGAGGAACCGTGTCAGGCATGTTGTATCTTGACACCCCTGGGACTGCGCTGCTCTACCTCTGACACTCAAGGAATCACAAGGTTACTGCAGCTGGTAAGGAGGTTTGCCTCTGAAGCTCTGACATCTCATCTCAAGACCGAAGGGGGAATGGTGTGCTGCGGTAACCCTACACCAGGTACAGCAGGGGTCTCTTCTTTTCTCACTGTGCGCACATTCACAAGAACTAGCTGTGTGTACACAAGGACAGAGCCATCCTTGAAAGTGCGTTTACCACCCACACTATCCACTCCACGGGGCTTACAGCGGTAACTTGAAGCACAAGGTAAACAGTGGCAGGCACTCCAGGCATCTCCATACATGTGCTCATCCTCAGGCCCCAAAGCAGTTGTTCATAACCATCTGGCCCCTCTTTCTTATGAGGGATTAGAAGAGTCTGAGCTGTAGGGGGAGTTTCGGGCAGATTAGAGCAGTATTGGGTGGTGCAGTCAGGATTGAGAGCACAGCTCCTCCGGACAGCTCCACACTAAAGCCAACAATCATCCAAGCAAATGGCCTTTGTGCTGTGACAATCTGCAGTTTAGTAGGGAAGGGATCTGTTGGACTCCCTCACAGACACTGTGGCTGATTGGACAGCCTGATAGGGCGATTGATGTTAAGTCCTATTGGTGTCAGCCCTGTGAGCATATCACAGTTGGTGTTCTTGCTGGGAGCATGGATTTCAGCCTCTTACTCTGCAACCTTTCCTCTGTACACCAAGACTTCTCTGTTAATCCCTTTCATTCAAGATTCAATTTATTGTCCACTGCTGCACTACAATTTATCTTGTCCAGTGACACTGAAGACCTTTAAAAAACACAGAAGATTTTAGGGAAAGGGCCTGGAAACACAACAAAACACAACACAAGGATGCCATATCACAGGCAACATTGTGCATAAGCTTATTTCATGTTGAGATATGTTGTACAATAGCTAAATGGGCCCAACCCAGCTGTAATATTATCAAGCATTATCAAAAGCTAAAGCCTCATTTGATATTCATATTGAAAAGAAAAGTGTCAGCTCAGCAGTCTTGTTCTACAAGTACGAGAGGGGTGGTGGTATCAAAGCTGCTCCTTTGTTAGAGGAGAGAAAACCAAATGTGTTTAGCATTCATGAATTCCTGCGCTTGCTTTGGGGATTGCTGCAGGATTTATAAACCATTTGGTCAAAGGCAACAGAAGATTAGTTTCCCTATTGATTTAATCACTAAATTTGACATTTAAGGTTTCTTACACACCCAGACTGTGATGCTAAAAAGACTAAAGCAATTGACTAACTCAAGGTAGGTTTTAAGTAGCAAATATCTGCATCTGGTTGAGTGGAATTCCATAGAGCATTTCACAGGAGCCATCAGGGACCTTGATCTGACGGGCTGAAGCAATTTGCCTGTTTTTCATTCTTTGTATTGGTACATGAAAAGTCCAGTCATGTTTAATGGCCCAAGAGAGCATGTATTGAAACAAACTTTCCTTCTTTCTTTCTTGTTTTTCTCAAGAGGCACAGCTGAACTCCATCAGTCACTGCCAGGTGAAACAAGGATTGGAGGGCAGGAAAATAGATGAGGGTTGAGTGCGTTTGGCGAGATGATGGAACAAGCTGTATGTGTGGTGCTGTCACATGCATTTAATTCCATCAGTCTACCGTGAATGGCTGACTCTGGAATTGGCTCCGAATGGAGCATCAACCTCAGCCAGTCTGTCCACCTAGATTTTATGCTTCCAGCAATGATAGGATAGGCAGCGGTGAAATCAATGGTCAGTACAACCAGTCACAGATTATATTCCTCAGAATCTACCGTATAACGTGTTCTGATATCATTATATTTATACAGTAACTTGACTGTCTAGTCTTAGAGCTGATCTTTTAATGTTTCTGCCACATTTACATAGGGAAGATCACTTCATTTATATGAATTTTAATCATCTGAAGCCTTCTAATTAGCATCCCCTATAGACTGCTAGGCCTTGAATTCGATTGGCTAACCTGCTTGGTAAATATCTCCATATGCCTGCCTTTGTCCAGCAGATCGTCTGGGGAGATCACTCTAATTTACACGTCTCTCTCTGGCTGCTTCGATTTCCTGGCCGTGTTGTGTCGTGCCGCTGAGCTCATTAGTTCATGTTGCAGATCAACTGGGATACCGAGCTGCTGTGTTTCACTCTAGGGGGTCGAGGTAATAGAGCAGCAGAATTGAGGTGCATTTTTTGCTCAGGCACAATAGTTAGATGGGGCTTCTGCAAGGGAGTTATGTCCCCCACCCCATCACTTATCATTCGTTGACTGGGGTGAGTTTCAGACTTGATGAGAGGCTGAAGATGATCAGTAGATTAAGAGGAGAGACTGAAAACACTTTCATTTCAACCTTTCTAGGTTTGATACTTAGTTAGCGCAACAGCAACAGCAGCAGCACTGTAGGGGTAGTTTTAACCCAATTGCTACTGTGCCAGCTGTGTGGTAATGACGTGAAGAGACAGGTGAACAAACCGTGAACAGATGAACTAACAGTAGCTGCTGGGTGCAGGAATTACACTACATTACATAAAAAACCTCAGTCTTAAAGAGATATCACTCATTTTTTTTACCCTCCTTCATTCCCATCAAACACTGCTGTCCAAATATCTCCTCAGATTCAGAAGATGTAGATAGAGCACGTGAAAGACTTATTGCCAGACATAAAAACACACATTCACAGTGGACAGGTTTGTTGTCATCATGGAGTTATGTGGTAAAATATCCCATCAGAAATGACCAAACTATACAAGAACCCTAATATTTATCATCTTTTCTTTGCTCTAGTATAGAGAAAACAGAGATGTTGTTTTTCTAAATATAGGCAAGATGAGTTCAGAGAGGAGAGAATAGGAGAAAGATAGAAAAAAATGAGTGTCATTAGTTCTGCATACATAAGCAGGATCTTTAATGACTATGTGCCAAATCTTGCACCTCTGGCAATTGGGAAGGCAGTGTCAGTGTTGTCTGGTCAATAATGTGTTTATATTGCTAAACTGAAAGCAAATATATCCTTGTAGGTCATGCATTTGGGTTATTGATCAAACAGTCTGACCAAATGTAGACACTCAGCATTCTCCTCCGCTTCCACTGTCTGCTTGTAACTATTTTGCAAGGGCGCCATCGCTGCATCCTGAACTAAGTGCCACCCAAGATGATGTGATAGGTTTAAAGAAATACAACTAAGGTAATGCATTTTTTTTCCATTATAACAGAATAATTGGTGCTGCCAGCCCTTTCTCCATCACTGACACAGCACCGAGGAGATGGGACTGTCTATGCAAGATTAACATTCAAAAAATGTGCTATGAATTCTTTTTATTACTTTTATTTATTTATTTAATTTTGTTTTTTGCATCCAGAAAAACAACTCAAGCAAAGCATCCATTCGGAGACTTTTGGTAAAAATACAAGCTTTTCCGTGCAGCCTCACAGCTGTGGATGTTGTTAAATAAAATTCAACTTTTGCAAAGTGAACTGAATTATCATTCAAATTGATATTCAAAAAAAATTGTAGTCTGAAAGTCTGGCTTAAATTATGTTAGAAAATAAGTGCAATTATTGCAGCTTCTTTGCATAAAAATTTCACACACTTTTGCCTGTATTGCCCAACTTGCAGGGACTAAGTATAACTGTGAGTCAAATAAAACAGATACACTGAGTGCTGTGATTTGGTCGGCGCAAGCTTTTAGACCGTTGCTTTCTTTGTCAATAACAAATATTTTTAGCATACAGCAGAAATTTCCCACTTTTTGGAATGTGACCTGCAAAAAGCTTTTTTTAATTATTGCTGCTGCAAAACATGTAAGAGTTTGCAAAGTTCCAGATGAAAAATACATTAGTGCTTCATGTGTCCTTGAGCTGCAGAAGTGACTATAAACTACTATCCATCCTTAGATTCTCTTCTCACCCAAGGAAGACCAATCAATGCTAATCTTCACCTAAGCAGTGAATTAATGTGGAATGTTAGCTTCCTAGCTCAACTACTCAGCATTTTTCTGACACCTAAAGGCAAATTACAGTGAAATCAATGTTTCCCAGTCATCTCCACCTCCAGCTCTGCTGAGGAAGCTTAGAGAATATCATTTTCTTGGTCTTCAGAGAGCAAATGAAATTCCTTTCAGATTACAGTGCCCATGTTTAATTAACAGTATATTAAATGTTATGTGTATACTGCATGAACTAACTGCAGAACCTTCAGTTTTGCACGCACAGTGTTTTAAAAAAGTTGTTTTAGCAATGCACAGGTTTTGATTTTCCTGGTAAAACTCATGCGGAAAGGCTGTTTTCCTGGAAATACTAGATGTCTTACAAAGCTGCAGTTAAGTGCATCAGAAGGTAGGCTTTAGTTTCTTGTTTCCAGCTCCCTAAGTTCTCCAGAGGTCATCAGATGCAAGCAGAGGATGCATCAATTCCTGACTCTAAGACCTATTTCCCCAGGGCCACTTCCTCGATTGATTCAATTGTGCCTGATTCTTTTCCCACCATGAACCCACTCAAACAACCCACATAACATCCTTGAAAGCTTTTTTTCCTACTTCTGTCTGCTTCCCCTTTCTAAAACAACAGTTTGAGACTCACAACACAATGCCAACAACATAAACCATTAAAAATATGTGCAGTAGATTGACTTTGAATCCATGTATTTCACATGTGTCATCTTGAATTTGGGTCAGGGACTCAGGCATTCTCTGCTTGAATGGTAATGAGCCAAGGACATATCTCCAGCAGGGCTCGAACGCACAATGAGGCATACTCTCATCCACGTTGTTAGCCGTGACAAATGAGGGACAGATTTATGCCTAAAACATTAGTGCTGATATTGATTTTTTTTAGCCGAACCATCGCAGATTACTGCTGCGTTATAGCTCAGCCAGAAAATGCAACATATTGGGGCTGTCAAGATGGAAATGCATCAGTAAATACGCTGACTAGATGATCATCCGTGAATGTCTGACATGTTTTTATTGCTTCTTTTTAATAAGGTAATTTCACCAAACCAGATGCGGTGCACTGTACAATTCAGACCATCAGCCGATGCCTCTGACTGTTTGTCGTGATTTGAAATGGATGCCTACCTTGTTGTTTTCAGAGCAAAACCTAGATCTTCATCAGAGCAGGTTGTTGCAGTGTTCTCGTTACGTCTGATCCAATTTCAGCCTGACTCTTATTTGATGTCTATGAGGTGTGCTCACAACCGGCTCTGATATTCTCTCTGAAGAGGAAGATGCAGTAACTAGTCAAGATCCGTCACTATATAGCAGAGAGATTCGCTAAGTGAGTGGCTGACAGATTTTGTAAACCTAAT
>JAPZDT010000022.1:2632195-2643077 GCA_029814675.1 Acanthurus coeruleus | reverse complement strand
CTAACTAATCTAGTGTCCAATGTGTCTGTGTGTGTGTGTGTGTGTGTGTGTGTGTGTGCTTGTGTGACATTCACAGTGGAAGTGCTGCGGTGTCATAGCGTACACCGACTGGCACGAGGCACTGAAGGAGAAGGTGGTTCCTGACCGCTGCTGCCAGGAACATTACCAGAACTGTGGGAGAAACTCTACCAACATGTTCTGGAACAGAGTGAGTTCACATCGGCTGCAATGCAAATGCAGACCGATTGTTGTTATACACACACTATATGATATAACCATGGAGGGGGCACTGATGGTGTCTACCAGACATGGGGAAAGAGCTTCAGTTTGATCTGACAATGAACATTTCTTCTTAAAAAAAACAGGAAACAACTACAAAAATTATGGGACATGTTTTTGCCCATGGTTACAACATGGATATATCATCAGTTGGATCCATATGTTGTTGTTTTACTTCAAGTTTTGTTTAAAAATATGTAGTTTTATATAAAAAATATGTTGATTTATGATAAAAACTTAAATCAGCACAGGAATTTCAGGGGACTTAAAGTCATAAATATCATACTGTTGATCTTCAGTTTTTGGTCCATCTGTTCAACAGTTGCTATAACAACCCTCTGACTTTTTAAGTTTTAATGGTTTACTTCTTTGTGCTGAATTCTGATCACGCCAAATATATTTCCATCATACATGAGACAATGGTTCTTTTTCTCAAAAACCTCGCAGTACAATGTTCACCAATCTTTCCCCATTACACGTCTATTCTGCTAATGGTCTGGCATGTGGTTTGTTAGCAGGTCCAAAGTAGGGGATTAAAGCTGTAATATAATTGCCAGAATGAGAATAGGCAGACATTGAGCCGGTCCATTGGGAGAGCGCAGCACTAAAGGCTTGTGTGTAATCCTGCCCAGAGGAGATGGCCACACACTATATAGCTAGGCCTTACATGCTGCCTCAGCACCCGCAATCAAAAGTGGGCACTGCTCTGCAGCTGAAACCACCATTAAGACCTTAACACCACCTCCCTGTCAGTGAGTGACCCTTGAATGAACCCAGGTTGGATTACATTTAAAGCTAGTGCATACCTCTGTCCATATGGCCTATAAGTCTGCATATAAAAGTCGCACTCATCGGTAATTCATTTGTTTTAACACCTCACCTGGTATTCATTCATCCGAGGTTTTATTTCATATGTAATAGATGCAATTTTTATGATTCTTCAGCCACACTGGGAATGTGCATGTCCTCTGCGGCATCTTCACAAGCTTTCTTTCCATTTTAGGGCTGCTTCGAGAAAGTGGAGGAATGGCTGGATGACAACAAGCACCTGCTGGGAACCATAGGCATGGTCATCCTGGTAGTGGAGGTAGGACACTTAGTAATAAATTGTTCTTTCCTTTTCCTTTTTTTTCTTCTTTCCCATTTTATGTTATTTTTTTTCTTTTTTTACGCCTCCCCCTTTTTTTCCTATTTTTTTTTTTTTTTTGTTTTGTGTTTCGGTTTTTTTTTTTTTTTTTTTTTGTCTGGCCGCTGGTTTAAAAAAAAAAAAAAACGACAACATGTGCATCCAGTGGCCTCTGTGCCACTATTTTCTAACTGAGAAAGTTATGAGGCCTGTGTTAAGTGGGCGTTCTGGTCACCCACACATCTTGAAATATTGAGGTCACTGTCTTCTGCACCCTGATCCTGTCTGGGAGAATCATAGCCATCTGGCTCTGTGCCAAGCAGGCTGTAGCCATGTATACAGAGCAGTCATAAGAAAGGAGATCAGAGATGCTGCATATACGGGAGCAGGTGTAGAGTCGCAGATTAAAGGCCCTGCTGGGCGAAGTGATAGATATGCCTCCTATGATAACTTCTCCCTTTTTTTTTTGTCCTAAACTCTGCTTTACATCTATTTCTCTTCGAACAGCGACTGTCTCGGTGTCTTTGCAGCAGTTGTGTCAATTGCTCATAGGTTGTGTAATAAAAGTGACTTCATACCAAACAAAGCAAAGTGTACTTTTGCGTTGAGTTTGCACAAATTTGACTGCTGTAGTGCTTTTGCTTCATGTGTCTGTTCACTTCAAACTGCTCCGCTCCACTTCAGCTCCCACTCTACCATATACAAAATGAGAGACAGGTTAACTGCCTGTGTACCTTCAACATGATGTCCTTGCTGTCGGTAGGTGTCATACCAACGAGTATCTGCCTCCTACTTCTAAATAGTAAACTTTCCATTCAAATGTAGCTCTAATTTTAACCAACTTTCTGGAAAATCTGCAAAACAAATGCTAACTGTACTGCTTCCATCCACTACAAATAGTTATACAATTAGGGGTTGGGCACATTGAGATAAACAGGTGGTGTGGCTAATTCTTCTTTCGGGTGCCATTAATTTATTGCAAAAGAGAGAGCACATTAATATGCAAAATCTGATTGTGCCTTCAAACCATAAAAAAATTAAAACAATGTGAAAAACTGGATGGAATTTCACTTTTTAATTCAAGAAATGTTGCAGGATCCTTGTCAGTCCACACACAGCTGATGTTTTTGTCTGCTTGAGTGACACCTCACTACTTTCTGTGCTACGTGAGTCATGATTTATTCATTAAATCTTGTTTCGTTGCACTTTTCTGAATGTCGTTTTCATCGATACAACAGCTTTTCTGCCATTGCCACGCATAAAAAACATATTTTGACATGTTAACCATTTTTGTTTTTAATTTTCCACTCATGCTCAAGTTGAGAATTTGCATGAAAACAGGTGGATGGGAATGCACTTAAATGTCTCTCAGTGCAACTTTCAGCATCTCTTCTGGATTTATTTTGTCACCCAGGCTGAGAAAGCAAACCCTGATTAACACGGCAAGTTTGGGGGTTTAAGTAATGCATTTAGAGGACTATAACAACAATTTTACTTTAGCAGCAATGTGTTTGAAAGCATAAAGAATATTTACTCTTCAAGCATTTGTTTTTTTAAATCAAGACATTTTAAAGCAAAGCATGACAAAACATGAACAATATAAACAGCACAGCACAGAAGAAAACTTTCTAAACTCTATAAAGTTTGGGAGAAGTTGGGAAATGTTGCTGATGCTGTTAGGATGCTTCCTCATGCATACAGTAACTTCTGTGAGACAGGCTTTTCCCAGCTGACATTAGAGTCTGCAGGCACACTGTAAGCACCGACCATTATTAGCAGAATGGGGTTGCTGTGTCTCTACACGGGCAGGCTGAGAAATGGCAGCAGTGGCTGGAATAGGGGCTCTGCTGCACCTAAGCTCTGTATCTCCTCTCTCTGTTGAGAGGAACCAGAGGCCAACAACAGGTGACCAATCAGCTGCATTTTCTCCCCCTAAAACATTTGAAGGAGATGGAAGCAAACAGTCCTTCAGTCACAGTGGGAGTTTGCAGAAGTTTCTCTTAATCCTTCTTCCGGAGAGCGGTGAGTCCCAGCCAAGCTTGATGTGAACCAACTGTGGCTACCACACCACGAATCCTTTGGAGAGCGAAACACCTTGAGTTTAATTATTCAACTGTTCAGTGCAACAATTTGCCCAGTGGAGAGGGAAGTGTAGCAGCCAAAACAGAGATGTACAGACCTGTTTCTTTCTTCTTCCTGCTCTTGCTGTACATCTGCTGCTTTAGCACCCTATACTGCACAGTGCAAAAGTCACACACTGCGAATATGACCTGTCAGCAACTCACAGCGTCTGCTGCTGAATATCTGCTGTAGATGCATTGCTGTAGCTTTATTATTGCACTTTGCTAAAAGCACAGATGAACAAACAGACTACAACAATGCACAGTGTCATCTTTGTTTTTTTAATAGTCAACTATTCTGTAAAACCCCAAACACACACACACACACACACAAACACACACACACACACACACACATACTGTCTGTCTCTCTCTACTTAGTCCCATTGAGGTGAGGGGCGGGAGAGTCGAGAAACAGGCTTGAGCTGTCAGATTAGCAGCCTTGAAGACGAGGTGGAGGACGTGACAGTTATGAGCATCATGAAAACTTGATGTCTCGCAACCCTCCAATGTTGCATAATGGTCAGAGGCGCGGAGAACTGGCTTATAAATAATTTAAACCAGAAGCGTATATGACAGACTTTGGCAACATGTATTTCTTTCCCAACAGTAATTTCAGAAATGTCATTCATATGCATAGCATGTATGGATAATGAATGAGCTTTAAGGAGACTTGGCGGAGTGACTTTCTCATTCCGACAGAAAACAGACAACAAAACTTAGAGCCTCATGTAGCCTGGTTTGTTCTGAAGCACCAAGACATGTCACTCGTTTGTCCAAATTACCTCTTAACTCGATGTTTGCCTTAAATGGCACTTCATGTTTTGATTGACAGCAGCTTAAGGGTACCATTTTCTCTCAAGCAGCCCTATGAATAAGGTTTTTTTTTCCTGGAAATAAAGGAAGAGAATCAGCAGCTTTTCCAGACTAATCACATCCTCAGATGAGGCTGTTTGCAGGAAGTCCACGTTGCCTTTTTAGTAAAGACTATGCACCGTACAGTGCTGTGCAGTTTCTTGCCATCAGAACTTTGCCAGATAATGGTTTTAAAAACGGCATTGTGGCTGTGTTTGATGTAGAAGTATCAGGGGTAATGGAAACTTCAAAGAGATAGCTGGCTACTTTGATTCAGTGGCATCTCAATTTACTTCATTGACTTAATGCTTGTGCTTGCTGTACATTTTTTTTTTCTATTACAAAGATTCCAAGGCCATCAGAGGAAAAGAGAGTGACGAAAATTTTCTTGTGCTTCACTACAGGATTTATTGTGCATCAAAAAAACACACAGCAGCCCAAGGCGTCAACATCAAAAAAAACATCACACAGAGGCACACATCATACATAAACACATAGAAATATACATATGCACCGAATATACAAGCACAAGTTCACCATTTCTTTCTTGTCTCCTCCACAGCTCCTGGGCATGGCGTTCTCCATGACGCTCTTCCACCACATCCACAGAACGGGGAAGAAGTATGATGCTTAGCTTAGCAGGGGGAGGCACCCAACGGAGAGGAGCCCCACTGCCTGATGGGATAAGACTCTGATTTAAACACCCCTGCTTCCCACCCTCACTTTACAACTTCTTTAGAGCATCCTTTGACCCCCCCCCCCCCACCTCCTCCTCCTCCTTTCCAGACCTTCTGTACAGATTCCAGCCGTGTCCCTGCTCTGCTCCTCTCTCTCCTTTTCACCATTCATTTTGCCAAAGAGTAACAAACACAACTGGAAGAGAAGGGACACCTACTTTTGGCAAGGAGAGAATCCCATTGGTTGCCGCTCCTCTTGAGTACATTTCTTTTTTGTTTTTTTGTTTTCTTGTCTTTTTTGCTCAGACTGACAGTTTGCCGGAAGGCAGGATGGACTTTGAGACAATGAAGACTTTACTAATGCCCACGCACCCAACTCAGAGGCAAAGAAAGCATATGAAACTGATAAAAACCTCCACCTTTTTTTTCCCTTTATGTTTATCATAGCTAAGCCCTCTTTTACTTGTAAATGAAAAAGTTCCAACATGGCATGCTAGTTTTCTACTTTACTTTGTTGTCGAAATGTCAAACGTCTTCATTTTGTCTCATTTTTTGTAAGTATGTCATTAATGCTCCTGTGGAATGTGTACAAGAGATCAGTGCAATGAGCTCTAACACATGCAGTGTATGTGTGTTTGTGTGTGTGTGTGTGGGTGGGTTTGGGGGTGGATTTGACTTGTTGCTGCAGAGGGGCACAGACAGATTTGGGGGTTGTTTAATGTAATCTATGATTCATATTTTTCGTTTGGCTCTAGAGATTCTGGTAAAATGAGCGCGATGGAGAAATGTCATGTCATGCGAGAAATCATCAATGGATTTATTTTATACCAAATTCTGCTTTTCCTCTGAATAACAAGTTGAAATGAAAATTAATAAATCTGTCTGCGTACACCTACAAACAATATACACACACACACACACATACACACACTTTGTACTGCCATGCAGCAGCAGCGTTCCCTGTTCCGATGGGACAATACAAATGATGTAAAATGGTTGTTTATTAGGGCTCCACCAGGACTGTCAAGTGAAGAATTCTGGGTGATGAAGTTCCCGCTTTAAAAATGCAGACTGAATTGTGTGTGTGTGTGCTGCTTTGTGGGTGTTTTATCACATTGTCCAAGCTGCAGAGGGAGAAAAGCACATGGAAACACAGAGAAGCACGGCATGTTGGGAAAAACAAAGCAGACATGTTGCCTCACCGCTGCAATCAATTGTGTCAACGGAGGCGGCTGGAGACTTTCTTCTCTGTATTCTTGAGATCTCATCCATTCGCTCCACCCTCCTCATTCTTTCTCTCTGGCTGTTAACTCCCCGTGCTTCCAATTTTATTTTTCCCACCCCAATTTTCCTCCCCGCATGTCAGAAAGCAATGAGCTTTACGCTCTGTACATACACACAATACCTCTGCTGACATTCCTGTTAATCACGAGGTGACACCTCAGGTTTGCAACTTTACCCATTTTCTGTAAGCCTCTTTTTCTTGCAGCAACGGAGGAGGGGGGCTTTGGAGGAGTAGGCAGATCAAAGCTGAGACAGATAGGTATGGCAACATGCCCTGTAGGACATGTCTGTTTACCGCTGATTCGCTGCAGGAGGCCTGAGCACCAGGCTGCCTCCTTAAGACTTAAAATACTGCTGTGGCAACTTAAAGAAAATACCCTCCAGTGTGTCTGCTCTAGGCTTCAAAATGTATTGTGTATGTGAGATGCAGTGGTGTAGAGTGCTAGATTACTGGTGAAGGATTATTTTAGCAAAGAATTATTTTAGCTTAGGCCCTCGTTTGGTTGTGCTCATCAGCTATGATAACATTGTACTCACCGGAGTAAATGCTGAGGTCTGACAACATGGCTTCAAGATTTTAACAACATCCCACAGGGCAGGAAACAAGCAATCAGACAGGTTGTAAATAAACTAACAATTTATTTTCATTCGCTATTGCATTATTCACAAAACAGAAAGTGACTGCTTCTGAAATTTCACTAACAATCCTTCATTGCACAGAAGACTATAACTGCATATTTACAGCAAATGAAATGTGTCAGAGTCGAAAAAGAAAGTCAGTCTTTTTATATTTTCAGTTGAAGTCGTAATTTTACTTTCCTCTTTTGTTATTTCTTTGGAATAAATTTGGCAAATCGTGGGGTTTGTCTAAAGAACTGATGTGCTTGTCTGACTGCTCATGTTCCTTATAATGATAATCAGACAGAATTGCCATGTTATTTCGTTTCCCATGCTACTTATGACATTGTGTTCATGTTAGCTGTTTCCTGTGTGGTTATTTTTGCCGTCAGTCAGCAGTGACTGATCCCTCTAAAGTGACAATGTCCTTTTCAGTCGACACAAACGCGACTGCGAGATGCTGCTGGCGTCTCTCACAGCGGTCAAATATGCTGATGCAAAAGGCCTGCACACCAACACAGGTGTCATTAATTACTCTGGCTGATTAGATCCATCTGTTTTGGGAGTTTCACACTCAGAATTCAGATGTTATAAATGCGGCACACTAAAAAAATAATGCACTTTATTGCAAATGAGGATTTCAGGCACATTTTATACTTCTGGCTCTGGCAAAGGAATCATGTCCTACAGTGCTTCAATTGGCTTTTTTTCTCTCAACAAAAACCCAAAAACAATAATAATTACACCACCAGACAATTGTCTATTGGTGAACAAGTTTTAGATGTGGGCTGCAGCTTAATATGTCTAGAAGTGTGTGATTCATGGCCCTTGAGACTCTTTTTAGAAATGTTGCCACATTCCAAGATCTCAGCAAAGACTTTCTAGTTACCGTTACTGACAGGTTACGGTGTCCAAATATCCAAATCTACAAAACTTAGACCATAAACTTGCAACATCCCTTGTCAAAAGAAGAAAGATGATTATTTGTTTGCTGCTGTTGGAAACTGAGAGGAGAAATCATTGGGACCAGAGGTGGCTGAAGCTCTAAATTGTATCGGAGGTCATCGTTGACAGAAGAGTTTAAATGAACTCATTAGACATTATTCCTGTGTGGCAGTCTGTATGCCTCACAGCATCACCTAAAGTCATTCTTAACTGTTCTTTATCGGTGTTACAATAACTCTATCTGAGAGACACAGTTTTAGGACGAGGGGGTTTGTGCATGAGGAAGCAACAGATTTGGGCTGTGATGTGCAGCGACCCCGCCGGCTGTGATTCACTGCCTGCCCCCCATATGCTTGAACTCCTCTTGTTGTGTCCACGGGGGGAAACATGACAGCTGCTGATGTACAGCGCAGGCACGAGTGGTCACATCTCCGCTTGGCTGCATCCACAAACTCTCCACACATCCCTTATTTACTGCCTCGTTCTGCAGACACCCGGTACTATATATACAGTAGCTAGCGGCAGTGACACTGAAGAAATACAGCTGTGGTCCTCGGACGCCTCAAAGCAGCTGTAAGGTATATTCTGTACCCCAGAGGGGCTTCTATAAAGAAATGGCTGTAAATGTTCTGTAAACCAGACTGCATTTTAACCTCACTGCAGGCACAAAGTTCAGAAGCAACCTCCAGATAAATATTTTGTTGTGTTGCTTCGCCTTGCATGGGATGGAAAGGTGTCAGAATGCAGATGTCAGAGAAAATGTGAGAACGGAGAATAGCAGAAATAAAACCCATCCAGTGTCTCCAAATTTGACGTCATATTTCAGGGCCCAAACTGCAAACTCTGTAAATCTTTGCCCTCCACTGATCTGCCTGTGCTGACATTTTGACATTTTCTGCTCAGTGTGAATTCAGCTCTGCTACTGTCACCAACTTTTCATGGTTTTGTCAAAGAAAAATGTTCCTTCGTGTGTTTTTCAGAATGCAAGGATGGACGCCATTTCAACAAAATCTGTTCAATGATGTTATTTTTGTACATTTGTTGTGGCTGTTTATGTTTGTTTTTATACAATATACTATTGTTTTTTCTTGTTGTAGGCTGTTTTTACTGTCTTTTTTCATTTATGACAGAGGCTCATTGACGCTCATTGCAAGAACATGACATTTAGTATTTGTTTCTTAGAGGATTAGTCTCTGCAATGTTCCTCAACAAGGTGCAAACATGCCTATCTGTCTGAACATTGCTACAGGCAGTTAAAGCAATTAAGTCAGACTTGATAAAGACAGAAAATTTGTCATATAGCATCAGGTTAAGCCCACAAAAGACATACTGCACGCTTGTCATCGTGCTTCTCAGTATTAGGACCTTCTTTAATTAAATTAGGACGTGCTGGTATTATCTGCATTAAGTCTTTTCAAAACTGCCAGTGAAAGGCCCATTATGTATTTGTAGAGCATGATGTATGAGATGACACTGCACAACACAGAGCTCATGTCACTGCAGTATATCAGCCCTGTATGTGAACCCCAGATGTAAATATGCTTATTTTTACAACTGATGTAACCTACTGTTAAACATTACCTCTGACACCTGAATTTACATTTACATTGACGGTTCGGTTGCCATTTTCTAATTTTCTCCTATTTTAAAATGCCTAACAACCCATGCTCTTTGTCTTTTTTTTCATTTAAACCCCTTTTTTTATTGTTGCACATATACAGACACCTTTACCCATATGTTATCACATGTTATCACATGTTGATATGTTATCATATGTTGTTTCTCTGCCTCTGTTGTCTTCTTTTTAAAGTGCAGGAGCAGTGTATATTTGATGTAAATTTGTGGTTGTCTCTGTATGGTCTTCATATTTTATTTGACTGCATTTGCCTCCTGTAGTAAGACAAACTTCCTGTTTTTGTTTTTTTTATTTTTGTTTTTTTTTCTTCTTTTTTTTAATTTAAGGTATTCTTTCTCATCCATGAAAGCACTAAGCAACAGAGATGGTAAAGGAAGACAGCACATGCAGTAATTGGGTTTTGTCTGCTGTGAAGACATGAAGCAGCTTTTTTTTTGCCACCTTTGACATATTATTTCTGTAATCTCCTTCTAATCCTTCCCCCGTGCTGAAGCTGAATATCTGAGCAGTGGAAATGTATGCTCTAGAAATGATGTATTTGATGTTGTGTTCTGCTGGGTGGCACTATCTGATACCTGCCAGTCTTGTCCTGTGGAGTTTTCTGCTACATGTGAAAGCACTCATAATAATTATGCTAGTTGGTGCACTACCTTCTCTTCATTCTCTAAATCAACTATTTTTTAAATAAAGGAAAGAGTGTCACAAAATCCCACGATACCGTACGCTCATTGCCTTTCATGTTTAATGACTCGATGCTCCTGATGTATTCTCTTTTTGTGTCACTGTCAATTATATAGGCAGCATTTAAACACTGTTTGATGCAGAATTTTTTTGGTGGCGGAAGACAGGACTTGGCATGAAGAGCAAAGTGAAGCGGTGTCACAGCAGATCCCATGGTGTATTAAATGAAAGAGAGCAGCATTGCTGCTTTAAAATGGCCTCTTTTTTAAAAAAATAAAAAAAGTAACAAAACCTGAGGGACTGTTGTCCTAAAGACGCTGAAATAAGCTAATGGTAGTCAGCCAGTCGAGCTGAGGGCTTTTTTTGAAGAAGAAGAAGAAGCAAAAGAACAAAAAGGAGATGATGAAAGTGGCAACCATCGCCAATTTGTCTCGGGTTTTTACAGCATGGCGTGAGCAGTGGAATATTTTTGTATGGAGCTTTATCCCTTTTTTTAACCTAATTGTTACCAGGCCCATGTGTAATAGTGAGTGGAGTTTATTGTGCCATTCCATCCTGGCTTTTTGTTTTACATCACTGTTCCTTCTATGCAAAAATATGACCTATTTTAGCCTTTGTACAGATTATTTTGTATAAGTAACATGTACTGAAATAAAGTGAA
>JAPZDT010000022.1:2529680-2545933 GCA_029814675.1 Acanthurus coeruleus | reverse complement strand
GTCATTAACATTATGTCTCCAGCAGTGGAGAGCAGCGTCTCTGCTAATCTGATAACGCTGGGGAAAGCCACTGCTGTCCAAGATGCCGAATGGGTGGAAAATTTTGAAGTGAGATTGAGTGGGCATGAGCTACAAACTTCAAGGTAGCATGTTCAATTGAACCTTTACCCTGTAATTATAAGGATGTTAATTAGAACTTGAATAAGATCATTGAAATGATTGGAGATAAGAGAAATGTGACATACAGGGGACAATTCACGAGTTACTTAACTACAGCATGACCAATTCTGAGCTTCTACAGAACTGTTTTACAACCTCACAAGGAAAACAGTGATAATGCTGTGTTTAAGAGGCTAACTTTGTATGAGGGGGGAAAGTAAGATTACATGGCTCTGCTATACTGTTCAAGGGTCAGCAGCGTGTTGAAATGTAAACACTCTCACTGGTCTTGCCTGAGGAATGTGTTTGTCATACTGGCCTACTTATGACCTTAAAGGTAGAAAAAAAAAAACAGCCAGCACGTTAAGTCTTTAATCCAGAGCTGTGAGAAATCACCAAAACAATTGGACTGTGGCCATACTAAGTAGTAAAAAACCTCAACCAGTGGCTTTGTTGTTAGTTCTCTAAATCCGATACGCTAGAAAAATCTTTTGGTCACCAGCAATACCAATGAAACCAGGAGCTTAAAACTCTACAAAACAGAGAGGAAATCAAATATTGACGTAGGGTTTGAGTTTTCTGAGATCATAAACCTAATAATCTTAATGATATCTTTATGGCTGTCCATCTGGCTGTTAGGCTTTACAATATCTGTCTGACTATTCAGTAGAAACACACTGAAGGAGGAACACAATAACTGTCCTTTAAATACACTGATCTGCTGCAGAACTGTTATAACATGCCATTAGAATCTAGTCACAGATATCTTTCCTTTTAGGGACTTTCTGCAGACTGGACCTGCTGCAATATGCATGCTGGTTTGAGATCATCGGGAGTCTGCAAGCTTCTGATGAGTCAACAGTAGCAACGGAGCTTTGGGCAAAACCTGGCAGTTGGGGTACAGACGCTCATGACACAGCAGGCGTTGCCATCACAGCTCTACCTTCCTTCCTTCCTTCCTTCTGATCTTTCATCTAGCAGTGTTTCCAAGTCCACCATACTTTGTAGGGTCGTGGGGGTCAGAACTAACTCATTCCCTCCCTCTGAGGGACAATAAGGGAGGGGTCAGAGTGACTCACCTTCACTTTTTCCATCTGCACACTCATTAGGCTAGATCTTCCATGGAAGCAGAGGCTGGCGAATGTGTGGATAAATCATGCTCAAATGTCAAATCTGCCTCATAAAGTTTATGCTGGGCAGTTCCATGGTGTTCAAGATAGTGCCACAGTCATCTCTGGCACAACCAAGCACTATCTCAACGTTGTTTTGCATCCATAATGTGGCTTGTTGCCAAACAGTATAAAAGGTTGCAGAATAACACAGGGGTGTGTTTGATTATACCTATCATGGACTGATAAAGAGACATGACCCTTCATTGAAAAAAACTGCAGCATACAGACGTGCTCTCAAGTGATTTTTTTAAAACAGGAAAATGAAAAATAAAAGTATACTGTGATATGGGTGACAGACAAATAGACAAAATCTTGTACCCAGCATCTTATTGTTTATTATTGAACATTTCATTTGGAAACTGAGATGGAAATGTAAGTTTTGGGTTAAAACTTAAAACTTTAATAACCTGTAATATCACAGGTTACTTCATCACATTAATAACTGACAAACATCTATGTCTCAGGAAATATAACAACATATAATAAATATATTAAGCTGCTGTGATTATTTCTTTTTGAAAAAGGTTTTACAAATTATGACTGAAGGAGTGAATGGAGACTTTTCTTTTACTTTTCATTTTTCCTCCAATAGTTATTCAGTCAGTAACAAAGAACATGAAAGGTAATGATTTGATCTGTGATTTGAAATTTTAGAAAGTTAAAGTCTTTAAAGTTTTAGTGCAAGTCTGGCTGATTTCACGAAACCACAAATGTCAAATTAACACAAAACTGTCCTTTCATCTGAGTTCACCTCCAATGTTGCATGCAGAGGACACCGTACACTACAAGTTACTCAACAAGTCTGACTCCATTCCTCTCCACACAGCCAGACCACCACAGCCTCCATCAGTTCCTTCTCGTGCCAAGTTAGCCACCCAGCAAACATCCTCCTCATCCGGATCTCTTAAGATGGAAACTATGTGGTACGATAACACATGCAGCTGCATTTCCCAATTAACGTCTTGCCCTGCAGCCTCATGTGACCTCAGAGAAGAAGCACTAGAAGTCTAGCACTGACACTGGAACACCCTACAAGGGAGGTGGATGAAACTCAACAAAGATCAATACTAATGATCAATAAAGAAAATGTTCCATCACTCCATTGAGACAGGATAAGAGTCTTAGACGAGGGGAAATGCCTGTCAGTTAGGACCTCACTGCTACATTCAGCCAGACTAACTCACGCTGCTGTGCGTTGATGTCAGCTGAAGTAATACAGTATCACAACTGTTGTTGCGGTCAGCGTGCAGTCAGTCAACAAAACCAACGACAGACACATCATATAAAAGCACTCATCAGTAAGAGCCAAAAGGAGAGTTTGAGTGACTTGGGAATCACAACATCACAGCAAGTCAGGTGTCGGAGTGTGTTGAGGTAAAATAAATATGGTGCAGTGCTTTAAAAACAAGACTGAACACGAGCATATGCATAAATCAGTTTGTGACTAAGAGGAGAGTATGAATAGAAGCTTCCAAATCAAAAATGCATTCAGTTTTGCCTCTTTAAAAATTAACACACCAGGAAGAAAGACTCTTGGAAAAATGAGAGGAAAAACTGTCCATGATTCAGGTGTTTGGGTCACCTGGAATATTTGCTACAGTGCCTCTAAAACATACAGAGCAGATACTTAAAAAGCTGCTACAACAATATTCAAATTACCTGCGGTACTTTGTGCAGTTGTCAACATGCTTTGTAATTTAAAAATATGATTGTGTTAAAAGTGCTTGTGCAGGGTTCCAAAAATATTCCATACTTTACAATGCCATCAGGACATGTAATCCTAAAGTGAAATAAATTAAGCGTAATTACAATATTTTCAGTTCAGCATCTCCACAAACACAGATGTCAAGCCGCTGACAGGAGTGAGGCATGTTTGTTTTCTTATGTGCCTTTGCCAGTTCCCTCATACCTTCATGGCATTTGTTAACAAAATAAGGACAAACTTCCAGCGGGGGGACAGCCTTTACACTGTGATGAGGAAATTTCAACAGTATGATCCAAGTGATCGGGATTGAATATTGCCACCATCCACCACATTCCTCACTCTGTCCTTCCCGGGCTGAGAGCTGAGCTGAATAAAACCCCGTGCAGGCAGATCGCCGTTCATGCAGCATTGTGCAGCAATGTAAATATACTGTGCAGTTAACGATTTGAGATTTATCACCGGGTCGCGTAGTTAAATTGTTAGTTGCTCTATTAAAACCACCGGACCGCAACATTCCCAAGCATGCAGAGGTGCAGTCCGCGGATCCAAGGGTAACGTTCAAATATGCACCGTGTTCGTCAAGCGATCGGGAGGAACAACCCCTCTTACCTTTGAATCGTGTGTATTTATAATCCAGAGTATAGCGGAAAGGAGTCCATGTCCGTTTATGGGTCCAGATTTCCCCGTAAAAAGTCACACTATCGGTATATTATTTAAGTGGGTATTGCTTGCTCAGGCCGGAGCAGGGAGCCACACAGCAGCGGAGAGGGCGCAACTTGAAACTGACAGAGAGGGATCGGTCGAAACCTAACGACAACAAGGAGGGGGCGAGCGAGCGAGTCTATAAATAACAACACGTTACCGGGATTTTGCTATTTGATTAACTTCACTGTAATTCGTACTGAAATAAAAGTAAAGTGACATATAAGCTGACACACTGAGATGAAACTGTTTTGTGGGTATATTTCTGGATTTATTTTGAAATGTGAGGTGAGAAACCCCCACTGCTCCTTGGAGTGAGCCTGCGTGTTTCAATTCAGTTTAATCCGATTGGTCTCTTCCAACGTGACGCAGCAATACTGCTGCCTTCACATGGTGTCAGAAACACTAGAACTGGCTTACACAACCGGGAACATCGGGCAGGATCTTATTCAATAGCCAAATTGCAGAGATTTTACTGAAATTCTGCTTCAAAGTAATGTGATTACAGTATGCATTCTGAATAAATAATGACTTCACTGAATATAAGATGTTTAGACAGGTTATTGTCCACAACTACTTGCTCTTAAGAAAGCCGCATGATTCACTTTTATTAGCCTACCTTATTAATTATCATAATTACATAAAGCCGTGCGCAATTACAGGCGAATGGATTTAGAAATGATCCAATTTTTTCGAATCTCGCTTGTAAAGATGCACTGAAAGAAGGTATTTATTTGTTTACACGACAAAGTAGTCCCAGTGAGTTTGTTGTGTGTCTACTAGTGTCCCTTCCACTGAATGAGATCTCTTAAAATATAACTTCCATTGAATTCCAAAAGCCCATTTGTTTGTTTTCTAACAAAGCATAGACGTGGACTGTGCGGTGGTTTTAGACAGTCTAAAGTTTGCCTAAGAGGGAAACCACTTAAGATTACAATGTGGGGAAGATTCAAACAATCACTTTCAAATGGCAAGAAATCACATAGACAACAGTAAGCTGGTTCTCACAGACAGAAATATGCCCAGCTGATATACTGCTTTGTTTGTCTAAATCACAACAAATGGCTGAGGAATCCTGACTGCAAAGCCGAAGAACCTGTTGGCTAATCATTATCCTATTGTAAGTGTCTTAATTGATCCAAAGGAAAGGTCAATGCCATGCAGGCCTTTAGTAAAAACCCTTTCAACTATCAAAGTCACCGCCGCTTCAAATGTGTCAGTGAACAACTGGCTCACAAGCTAGAAAAAAAAAGGTCCAATCTAAAAATGTGACTGCTCAAGATTAATTTCATCCACTTAGATCAGAAGTAGCCTTTTATATTTGATCTCTGCGATGCTGAGCCCTTGCCAGGCTGTGCTGCAAGGAGGAATCCCGCTGTATCAGTAGGTGTACATGTACCTGTCACATCCTGTCAATGTACAGACAATGTAGGAATGTGTAGTTTGCTTTTGGCAGTCCACACAGACACACAGCATTCGTAATCCCTGAGAACAACACTGTGCAAACTTCAACTTGAATACAGCCATGTGCAAGGATCAGTGCTACGACCTTTTTTGTTCATTTAACACTAAATATCATTTGATAAATGATTTTAAAAAGTCATACATATTTGGATACATATTTCTATAAGAGGGTACAGGGATATTTAACAATTTAGAAAAGAAAGAGATATAGGGATGAAGTGCATTAGGCACAAATTTATGTCAGATACTACACAGATTATTGCTGATAGGTCAAACAGGATTGTTTTAGCAGTGAAATGTTGTTTTACCTCAAATACTTTAGGCCTAAGTAGCGTCAGCACGTTCAGGGGCAATGTCTGTCTGTGGTAGGAAATTAAATATTCATTAGTGTAACTCTGGAATGGTTTATAATGAGGGTTACATAATGGTTTCTTCTAAAGTTCTTAAGAATAACATTAAACTTCCAACTTCCTCCTGTAGCATGTGGATTGGACTCGGCTGCTGCATACCTGTGTAAGTGCATAATAGTGCTATTTTTTCTTGTAACTCAAAACAAGAATATCTTTACTTTATTATTAGCAAGAGAGTCTCTAATTGACATATGAAAAGACATTTATGCAATTCGGGTTATATACATAATGAAAATGTAGCTCTTTCTTACTGAAAACATTAACATTGGCTCACATTAGTCATATTTTATTGCAGCACTGAGATAGTGTTCCAACCTATGCTAATTAAAAACAGCAACATTTTGACTTTGAGAGGATTTGCAGCCAGAACAGCTCAATGCCTCCATGACCAAAAGGACAATAATATGTGGTCTCTATCAGAACAAGCTGCTCTAGTTGGATTTGCACAGATTTGCTAATTAAACGAACCACAGAGGGATGCAGTGTGTCGACCAGGTCTGCATATGCGAGAATGAGAGCAAAGGGAAGAAAGACATGTAGGAGTAGCAATGAAGGCAATAAAAGACTGGAAACCAGGAGTCAGAAGCAGAGTGGCTTGCTGTTGGATCACAAGACTTTAGCCACGTTATGAAAATGTCTCTAATTGCACTGAGCACCTTGTTCCCGCCACACCTATGTTTACTAACTGAGGTTTGTCATCAATCATTCACTGAGGATCACCGGGAGCTGACTGAAGCATGCAGACAAAGGGTTGTCGAACTAAGGTGAGG
Source organism: Acanthurus coeruleus (assembly GCA_029814675.1). NCBI lineage: Eukaryota > Metazoa > Chordata > Actinopteri > Acanthuriformes > Acanthuridae > Acanthurus > Acanthurus coeruleus. The sequence goes on along the minus strand of JAPZDT010000022.1, from coordinate 2,539,551 downwards.
CCGGCTGCACAGTATAACAAAGGAATTACACATGATGTAATCCGAAATATCTTCAAAGGTATCTGACTTATCACATCATTGAATGCAGATCACAGTGGACTGCATCAATTGTCCATTCATTCAGCTATGATGAACCTGATGAGAGAGAATAATGAAGGTTAAGTACTCACTGTGTAGAGGGAAGACAAACACAAGCTCAAGGTGCAAAAGATACTCCTCTGGCTGGGATTTGCTCTCTTCCTATTTTCCTCCCTTTCTTTCCGCTGTCTCTCTCTCTCTGTCTCTCCCCCCGCCTTCCCTCTCTTCTTCTCACCACAGCAAGATGCTGCCTGGACCAGTGCTCGTTGCCATGGTAACCAAGACAAGGAGGGGGGGAATCCCACATGACCGAATCTTCCTGTAAGCTGATTGGTCTGACGCATGAAAGTGTGGAGGGAGAGATGGGGTGCGGGGGGGGGGGGATGTGACACGCCCACCGGTTCCCAAATGGGAGGGATCCTCACTCAGACCGCCTGCAGGCACACGCAGACACAATGGGCATCTTTAAAGGTGGGGTCGAACTGAAGTGGTGCTATTTGATTATGAGCATCTATAGGACTTTCGGCTTGCTGATCCGAGACACCCCCCCCTGCCCCACTCCCCTCGCCACTATCAGCAATGATGCTTCTGCTGCCACACCACACTGCCAAGGCCAGGATGCAGAAATAACTCAAGTGTCACCAGACATAGGAGGGTACCCATATGTGTTAGCCTGACCTGCTGGCCTACCAGACTTCAACCTACATAGACTGCAAGGAGCTATTTATAACAGAGCAGAAACCAGACAAAAGCTTAAATGCCACAATTCACTGTAGTATTTTTACTGTGTGTGATGATAAGCATTGCAACATTTAAACAATAAAAGCATTGAATTTCTGGTAACATTCAATCTAGAGGGCCAACCCAAGTAAATGACCTAAATGTATTTCCTGAATTAAGAGATTACATCATTACTGCACATTTAGCTTTAAGTGCAGCCTCTACAGTGGTTACAACAGAAAAACTAACACAACACCATGAGTGTGTGTGCCTAGCAGCCTATGTGCCCATAATTGCATAATGATAAGCACCCCTGCTGTCACACATTTCACAGGCTTTTCACTGACTTGCAAGCTGAGGAAAAATTTGGCACAAGAACAGCAGCAATGAAAGCGGCATTTAACTGGTGAATGAGAGAGAAAAAAAAAACCTTCCCATGTTCATTGAGGCAATAAAAAAATTTCAAAGAGGGAGTTTGGGTGTTTTATATCCTATTTGAAGGAAAGTAGGTCTCTGTGAATTTTCCGCTCAACTCCAATGATGACAATAGTTATTATGGTTCATGCTTGTTGTCCAGACTGTTGCATAATAGTCTGGGATTGATCCAGATCTGCCAGAGTTGTGAAATTTTTTTATTATGCAAGAATCTTAAGTGTCTTGTTTTTTCAGGGAGGGGTGTATGCTATATGTTAAAGGTATTGAGCAATTCAAAATGATGCCTCACTGTTCCTGCATAGACACAAGTCTGTGTGTCTGTGTGGACTGTCAAAGCTGACGGCTTTTGTTTATTTGAGTGTTTCAAATAATTTTGTTTTTACCTTGTGATTGTGGAGTAACATTTTTGATCTGATCATTTTTCCACCGTGAATGTTACACATTTAGTTGTTTTATTATATTTAATATGTGTTTCAGAATTTAACTTGTTTTGTTTTGTCTTTATTCTCAAATACTATGCTCAAAAGGTAACCAGGGCTCTTTAACTTATGCCGTCATCTTTGCTCTGATATTAAAACTGTTTAGTGAGCTCAATAAACTCTTACTAAACATGCACCACTGTCTCCAAAGCCATCTGTTTTTCACACAGTGTGCAAACACAGACACTACCCTGAGACAGTTGTTTTCTATTTCTTTATAGAGGTCAATAATGCTCAAGTAGGCACAGGTTGCTTCCCAACTGCTTCCTTCTCTGTTGGCAATTATTGGACACTTGTGTAGAAAACACATTAAGCATCCTCTTGCTTTTTAGTTCAGGCCGATGAGAGAGACTGCAGAGATTTGTGCATAAACCAAATCTAAACTATTGTGTAAATATGTCCATGATGCTCTGGGAAACTATGTTCAGTTAACATACTCAATCAAATATAGCTGGCAGCTAAACTGAAAATAAGATCTGTCTTATGCAGTTTAAATACTAGGTCTGGGAAACAGTACAGGGTCTCTGCCTACATGTTTGTGTACAATATGACAGCACAAAGACCACAGTAAATGAATCCCTGGCATATCACTGAAAATCCCAATTTGAGGCTGACATTCACTTTTTTTTCCCAAATTCTATCAAGTCTTATGTACAGTACATATTCTCTAAGCTCCCTCACTGCTCCAGTGAGCAGGAATGGACAGAGGTGATGATGAGAGAAGTGATACTAATAGGTGATCCCATCATGTTCATGGCCTGCCATCAGTAACCCGTCATGGGCCAGTGAGCACTGGGCTGCAGAGGGGAACTGCCACAGAGCAGAGTCACTCCTGCAGAATCTGACACCTTCAACTTGAAAACATTATCCCTCCTTGGGTCACCAGGTCTTAAATCCTGTTTTGTTTTGTTTTTTCACTTTATGAAGGCAATTAAAACACAACAAATCTGACAGTAAGACAGTATAATGAAATTTGAGCAAAGTATTTTTATGGATCAAGCAAAGCCACGAATAAAGAAATCTGCTTACAGATGTCACAAAAACACACACTCAAAAAAGGACAGAGGACGGAGACAAAAGAAGCTAATTTCGCTTGGATCCAAATAAAACAAGATTCTAGGATGAAAAAAGGTTGATAGCATGTCACTAAATGAGTCTGCACCAGGCGAAAGTATCGATCGCTTAGCTTATATTTTCAAAACTAAATTGTATGATCACTGTTGTCTTGCTGCTAAGTTATTAGTGTTAAGAACAAACACAGAGGATTAATGAGTGATGCAAAGGTGACCATCCTGCACTGTAACAAGTACTTACTTGAACACACACTTAATTAGGCAACCACAATGTGTACAGCTTCTATGTAAAAGGCAATTGTTTAAATCTGCACATAAAAACTTTATGAACCCTCTCAGTCCACACGAGTGAGATTGAAAAAAGGTTTTCCCAGAATCACATCAGTATTTTAAGGAACATGAATCCAGCCAGTGCTGTAACTTGAACGTTTAATTTCCTCCAGAACGAAAAGCACTAACCCTGTGCAAACACTGCGTAAATCAGCCCCAGTCAGCTGGATCTGAGCATGATGGGTAGAGGCAGAAGGGAAGGGACATGTTTGTGTGTCTGGCGATAGGGGGTCAAACGAAGGCATTAAGACAGCGAACAAAAGCTGCTGAATGAGCCACACAATGACAGTCAGAGGCAGGGAAAAGAAAGGGCAAACAGCGAGGTCAGACTTCAGGAGCGGTGGCAGTGTCTGTGGTCAGTCCGAGTCGCTCTAAATTTAAATGTATGTGTTTAGGAGGCCTCAGACCTGAGAGACGACTGAAGCAGCTTCAGTGGCCAGGGTGCGGCCACACTGGACTCATTTCTCACACAGCTCACTCTTCACCGTGCCCATGACCTGCTAGCATGCTAGGCTATAAATCCAACCCTTCCTAGAAGTTAAAGGGTCAAAGGTCATGGCTGTAACACCCCAGGTCCTGACCCCTTTCTGATCCTTGGACACTCCTGTCCTAAATATGGCTGTGACGACCTCAGGTGTTAAAGGGTTAAAAGTAAACTGCTGTGGATGTCTGTATCGATTGGCTCTGAAGGGCTCCCATGCTGAGCACTGAATGTGTCCACAAGTGTTATTTTTTTCTTTTCCCTTTCTTTACCACAGCTCACCATCTCTTTAAAAAAGGGAAAACACTAGTCACCAATTCTAAGAACAGAAAAAAAGTTGAGTTTGTCAAAGGTGTTACAAAGTGGATGAAACTATATTTCTGACAGACAAGTATTGTTAAGTAATTGGGTTATTAGTTTGGTTGTGTATTCAAAAGGTTAATCATTTTTCTTTTTTGCTACTTAGCATACCCACCACGTGTCCCAGGGACAAAAGAAAGAGGTACAATGCGTATAGTAACAAATGTATGTTATATAGTGAGGTATCTGAAAGTGTTGATTCCTTTACATGCTAAGGACACTCACATTTTAGCAAATCAATACAAAGTCATTTTAGATGGCACAAACATGCCTGTCAGCAGTTTCACGCAGAGTTTGTTTTGTGTCTTTTCATGAAAATCTGAGACATTTTTCATTACAAAGGAGTTCCAAGGTAACCCCTCACTGACCAATCCCTACCTGGCATCCTGCCTCACATCGGTGCACTTACCCTTGGGCAGGCACAAACAAGGCTTCAAACATGATCCGTTACTATGGCAACCATATTTCCCTTTTCTTCCTGTCCTGGCCAATATGAAAAACCAGAGCTCTGTTACCGAAGATATTACGAAGCACGTCACAATATTAGAAAAGAGAACATCATAGCTTGGGGGGAAAAAATACAATTTATACGAAACATAATTTACTTAGATTTTACAGAAAAGTATAGACTACCACCGTCTGCTCAGATCTGCACATCTCGAATTTCCATATATATACACACACAATAGTTTATAATTTCTTCCTTTAACAAATTTCACATAAAGTAGCACTTAATGATGGTGTTAGCCTCTCTTATATTATTTCCCCCTTCTTTAGACAGTAATCCTTATATAACTTAATTTAATAGGATCAACCATCAAGCCTGCAGTACTGAAGGTCATACGCTGGCAGAGTGAAAAATATTACAGACACAACAGAGTATAAAAGTGGATAATTGCCCCTAAATCCATGGAATTAGATGGTTTAATAGTTTAAATTACATCTCGCTACAAGGTTAAACCCAGGTATGAATGTTTACTTGATGGTTGGGTTCATTTCCATTATTTTATCTTTAGGACAGTTAAAAAAATAAAGAAGAAAAGAAAGAAAAAAAGGTCTTGATGGCTGGGAGAAATGCAACATAATCTGCATGTGTTGCTTGTTAACCTCTTTACAAAAACATTATTAGTTATGACAATGATGTTTTTAAATATGTCACAGATCCAGTTATGTAAGAGCTTTCCTTGATGGATATTTGTATTGTTTTATACTTATTAGCATATTTAAGTTATTTTCTGCGTTTATTATGCACATTTGTCTGGTTATGAAGAGTTGCACATGATATTGTAATACAGAAGTTTTAAAGCAATTTATTTCTGAATATTTGTCACAGCAGGGTCACTTTAATATTAATAAATTAACTCCACCCAAAACGAATGGGTAGAAAACCATGAACACAAGTAGCAAGAACCCCAATATCAGGTAAAGTTAACCCAGCAATGTGTTTGTGCTATGTCAACTGACTAAGTTATATTTATTTGTGTAATGATCTCCTTTGATGGCATTTCATTGTCAATATTTTATGCACGTTTAATCTTTCATAAACTGGATTTAGTAAGGAGAATATAATGATTTTTGCACATGTCAAAGTTAAGTTGCATCTGTGTTACCTGCCAACAGTGAAAAGAGAGGCTGTGGTTGAGCTGTCTCCTTATCATACCAAATACAGCCTCTGAACACTGAGAGCTTGTGACCACACCAGAATTTTAATTACACCCTGCTTTGCACTGCCAAGGTGCCCTCTCCGTCTCTGCCTTTTTCTCTCTCTCTCTTTTGCAAACCCTTTTTTCCACACACTCCATCCCTCTCCTCTCTACCCAGAGCGACTATGAAGCTGCCGTATAGCTGCTGAATAGCCAGCAGGCGCTAACTGTAATCTGTAGTCAGAAAACAGTCCTGAGCGAAGCTTTTTCATCACAGACACAGACAATACAGGACAGAGCTGCAGTTTACACCACAACCTCAAAGCTCAATACAAATCACTACAGATAAACAGCACAGTCATACAGTCATCCCCACTAAGAGGTCTGCAGGCGGATTTCGTTCATCTCTAATCAAAGCCTCGACCTCATCACAAAAGACAACACAAGCTGAGCTGAATTGCCTTTTTTCTCATTCTGCTTCAAAGCTAAAATGCATTTGACCCCGATTTGACCTTGACTTATAACGTGAAAACAGATCGACGTTCTGCTGTTTGTCCAGCTTGTAGTTTGTGGCTTTTCAGCTCCCATTTTGCATTCTAATTGCACTCAAATGGGTACAGGCTAACTCAGTAATTCCACAACAGAAGCTACGGTTTCAGTCGAGTCTCGAACGTGACACAGAGCGGCCATGATGGTCCGGTTCTGCAGCTATCACAATGAGTCTGTGCACAAACACAGCCGAGAGTCAGAAACCAAACACCCATCTGTTATTGCACTGAAACCATAGACAAGCACATATGTACACATAGACATTCATGCACAACTAATACCTCTGCACACGCTGTGCACACAAAAACACACAGACACATTTCCATAATTGGAGCCCTCTATTATCAAGGATCATTGTTGTTGCAGGAGGCCGTTCTTGCCCTGTGGCTTTTTAAGAGACTGGGAGAGGAAACATATACACAGTATTTTAGCTTCTTCAGCTCTTATCAACATTTCTTTATGACTTTGCAAAAGCTGCAACTTACATCAGAAACAAGCGGATCAGTTGTACGATGTTCAGATAAAACACCGGGATTGTGGCAGTATTTGTTCCTGTAATGAGGATTTTCTTCCTCAGATCCCTCTTTACTGCATGTGTCTATAAAGGAGCCTCCTGCTGTCTGCCCTCAGGCTCTGAGTCAGTTTCTGGGAGTTAATAACACAACAGGACCTGTCTGTGAGACAGGAGGTGGCTGGAGGGTCGACTTATTTAAAGCACATGTGACGCAAAAACTGGTAACTTCATTCTGCCTCGGGTAAACTGATGCTCTAACACCAAACATCCTGTGACTTCCACCACACTGATGCTCTCTAAACATTTTATATTACTGTTTATGTTAGTATTATCACAAGGTAAAATAAGAAGATGAAAGTTTTACCATTTATTCATCACAGTCAGAATATGCAGTAGAGGGGCAGATGTCACAGTCCCAGCCCTTATAATAACAAGTCTGGGTTACTAAAGGAAATGAGGGATGAAAGCATGAATGGAGCTGCCAATGACCCTGCTAATAACGTTTTTTACACAATCCATTTCTGGTGTCTTATAGCAACGACTGATCTGGGACGGATTCTCACGTCACTCTTTAAGATGTTTCTGATGCGATCACATCACTTTTGTGTTTTATAATACAGGGCTGGTACTATTCTTTGTCATAGGGGTGCAATATACTATAATGTAAACTATGAATATTATTATCTAAACAATAAAGGATGAGAAGACTAACACCAATCCCAAACCACATCATCTTGTTCTCTTTTTCCCACTGCTGAACCCTCCAAATTCTCACACTCTGTCTTATCAAACCAGATCTCTGCCCTCTGTGTCGACGGAAAAGAGCAAACACACAACTATCGTCTGCAGCTGTTCAAATATTGTGACATGTGATCTCTGGCTGGCACAAAGAGCACTTGTAATAAACGACAGGGATACAAAGGCTGGGAGAGCAGGGAGTGCATCTCTGCAGCCTTTCCAGCCTCTTGACTAAAACACACGCATACACACATGCAGCATTGTATGTATTGTGTATTCTGCTCGTCTCTGCACTCTGACAAATAGCCACACATGCAGAAAGTCCACACACACACACACACACATACTAAGAATCTGCTGTTGTCGCCACTTCACCACCCACAGTCCTGTAAAGAAAACATGGCAATCAGGAATCTGAGGAGAAGCATTATCTACATAAACCATGTGTTGAATACATGGTGTTTTTTTTAAACAGAAGACTTATCAAAGGCAAAGAAATTAAATTCTTATCTTCTGAAAGAACAAAACTGCTCTTGTTCTGCTGTTTGATCTGCTTTGTCAGTTGTTGACAAGATGTTTAGAGCCATTCATTCTCCCCTCTGCCAACGCCTGTGTTTTGTGTGCTGTGGAGCCTCATTCACAATCACAGGTCGAGATCAATGAGCAAATTTATTCTTCAAGCTTTTCTAAAATCAGACAGTAAGTCCTTCCACCCTCCCACAGCTGACAGCAGATTTGTGAGGCCAAATGATAAAAACATTTAAATAAGCACTGAGAACAAGAGGTGGTTTTCATAGGAATCAAAGGCAGTGCTGCTGGTGGTCCAGCTGAAACAAGGTCACATTTTTTACAGTTTCTACTGCATTGATCTCTTCAGACAGCCAGGAGAAAGTCAAGATTTGGTGTTAAAGGCTGAAAAGATAAGAGCTCTTTCACCAGAGGCCCATACTAGGAAGCAGGATTAGCATTTAACTCAAGCAAGTAACTCAAACTGTGAGATTTCTCAACCTACTCTTAGCACTCAAGTGTATCCTTAGTGCTCAAGTGTTTTTCTTTTCTATAAACTTATTGTTATTTACACATTTATGTATTTTTATGGTTAATTCCTCTGTCGTGGGCCATGAATCACCTCTCGCAAATGTTACTCACACATCTACACATTAAGTTGAAAATCTTGTGGGAGCATTGCAACATAAACAGCTTGCTCTGAAGTTGATTCTATGAGCTTGATTCTCTGTACAACTCTTTATGCAGCTTTTGTGTTACAATGAATACATCATCGCAGCCAAATGTACCTAATTGTGAAAATGAAAAACAGATCAGCAGAGAATGCAGCTTTACAATTACAGTTAAAGAGAATCACGTCAGAGTCCAGCTATTCTGATAATCCCAGAGTTGAGGCATGACCTCACTGAAGAGGCCTTGTATGGTGTATGTCATGTCCGCTTTTCTTCTCGGTCTGATGAGGCTCCACAGACTTGGCTCTTCACAAAGCACGAAGGTATGAAATAATACTTTGATCTCAGGGGGCATCTGGCACGTTTGAGCTGCTGCAGTTTGCCTGGATACATAAATGCTATCTAAAACAAGCATGTTTGTAGAGAGAAAGGCTGATTAAAACCTGATAGATACCATACATGAAGTATGCATATATATTTAGGGGAGTTTAGATGATTTGTTGACAAATGTTTGATTAATTTAAGCTTTTGAAATAAAAAAAAACTCTCTTTGGAGACAGATTACAAGCCAGTGATCTTTACTACCCTACAAATTTATTAGGATGTTGTTCTTCAAAATTTATATTTTTCATTTAAAAACAACAGCTAAGGAAAAATGAAGGGCTAAATTTAGATTAAGTTTTAGCTAATGCTATCTGAAAAGCTAGCTTTCTGTAGCTTAAGCTAGTTGGTCACTCTGCAGTAGGGACAGTAGTAGTGTATTACCAGTATCAGAGCCGAATACAACACCGCTAAGCCTTGCATCCAGTTTTTCTGTGTGGCGACTAACAATATTTCAACAATAAAATCCCCTTTTGCCCAATTTGCCGGTTTTACATAGATCACTAATGTAAAAGAGAAAATTGTAAAACTATTGACTGGAAACTTTCAGCTATAAACAAGTATTATTCTAACTCTTGCATACTTCAAACCATCAGGGTTTAATTTGTAAACTTTTCCAAAACACAAAAGTAAGCATGTCATGTATAAATGTGTCCCAAGATAGAGACACTTGTAGGTCCCCGGCGAGAAATTTGGACTAAATATTTACAAGCTTTGGGCCCAGTATCCAGCTCTTAAAATACATTCAGGAGAAGAGACCACATATAAGTGCAACACAGGCCATTATATGAAGATTTATAAGCTATATTATTTTTCAGTTACAGTTACTGCTTTTGGCTTTATAGGGCAGTGTACTTTGTGTTTATTTCAGAGAGACTCATCCAGAAAAAAATAAACAAGCAAGTTAGTTTA
>JAPZDT010000022.1:1983512-1993801 GCA_029814675.1 Acanthurus coeruleus | reverse complement strand
CCCACATTATAAATAGTTAGCATTACAAATCACAAATGTGCCTCTTAGCCTATAAAGATGTGATTTTCTATGAGGAGACGTAACACATCAGAGTGGCATTCTGAAAGGTCTGCTTCTTCAGTCAGATGCTTTTATCAAGGCGAGTTTTTTTTCTGGTTGGAAAGGCTTTTCTTCCTTCAGTCACTGGGTAAAAAGTGCTACTTGTAAAAAGCCCATAAATGTCACATATGCTTGGGGAAAACAAATGTGACACAGTGCCTGAAAACTAAACCCCCACACTCCCTCCATCTTGACACAACAGCATTTTACACTTAAAGATCGCGTGCATGATTGTCACCACAGTGTAAATATAGGAGTAAAAAAAGAAAAAAAAAAAAGCTTGTGTGAGTTGGTTGCTGTACTTTTCCTCTCTGCTGAAGTGTAATTAAAATGGGGTGTTTAGCCCCCAAAGTCCAGACTGGCCAACTGTCTTACTGATGGCTCCCAGGCTGGTGTAATATGTGGCAGCACTGATCCTGTTGTAATCTGGGCCACATACGGCTAATCTGAGGGTCTTTTTCCAAACACACACACACACAAAGGGAAAGAGGGAGGACATCTCTGTGCAGCAGACAGGCCTCATAGAGTGGAGGCATGCACAATTGCATTTGGATGTCTTGTGTTTGTGTGTGTGTGTGTGTGTGTACAGGTGGTGTGCTCTACTGACTTCCCCCCACCCTTTTCCGAAGTTCTCACCCCCTCTATCCTGAAAAAGGAGGGAACCCTGTAAGGGGATATCCCTCTATTCTTCCCTGCCTGCTCTGCCTTTCCTGCTCTGTTTCCTAAACACCATTCATGCAGGGCGGCCAGAGGGAGATAGAAACTGGCTCTAACCTGCACAGGCAGAGAGAAAGAGTGGTGGCACAAAATGAAACAAAAAGAAACACACAGGCCTGAAATCAGACGCAGAGTGAGCAATGCTTCAGATAGTTGTCCGGGGAGATCTGTGCTATTTTCCAGTTATAACATAAAGAAACTAGGTTACTGTCTCTAGTCAATATCGCATCATATTGCGAGTTCAAAGACCATTTCAATCCAACGCTCGACTGTCAACTTCAGTAACTGCTGCACCAGTTCAAAGACTCTTAGCAACAGATCTGGACTTCATCTCACGCAGACATAATCTTCAGAGGGATGGAGAATAACTAGAATGTGTTTGTTCGCGGGGGAGAGTAGAGGAAGATTGTGTGTCTGCATTGCTTTTCAAGGAGAGTGTGGGAGAGAGGGGAGGGCTGGAGGTGAAAGGTCATCCAGCTGTATCACACACAGGCGTTAAGCACTAGCAGGAAGTGATTGAGTTAACATGAGAAACCTGCGCACTGAGCTCTTGATATACATAGCAAAGGAGGTTTTTCATCTTTAGACGTCTGGTGTTGAGTATCAGTCATGAAACGGCCTCTTCTCACACCAGCTCAGGGCTTCAAGTGTAAATTCAGATGTGCACACAGGACACGTGTGTGCAGGTTATGCATCTCTCCTTATGGAAGCATTACAGGAGGCATCCACAGCTGCAAATCAGCTCTCACAGGATGGAGGGAGACCGGAGCAGAGACGGAGTGAGAGAGGGGGCGGGTGTGGTGTGGTGTGGGCTCTTCTATCTCTATAACAGACCTTCCCAATGTCACTGTCTGCCAGTGAGGGCCTCCAACCCCCACTCTCCTGTCCCATCCACACCTGCCAATATCTTTTCCTCTCCCCTCCTTTTCCCTCCCGTCTCCTCCTTCCCCTCCCAAAGGGGGATCAGCTGACAGTTACATCCTGGGGAGGTCCAGGGACTTCCTGCCCATGTCCAAGAGCCCTGCTGGACTCTGGCCTCGGCCGGATGGACAGGGACACAGTGATTTACTCCCGTAGCACCCTGCACGCACACACAGGCATGTGACTAACATATAAAAGCTGGGGGGAAGGGTTTAGGATGACTAGAAAGAGGAAAAAAATTCTGCATTTTTTGTATATTTCAAAGAACACACTCCTTTCCTTAAGGAAGGAGGAGTGTTTTTAATAGGCCTGCTCTATAGGCAGCTCTCCTCCTCTGTTGCCCTTCTTCAGCCACACACACACAAACCCATTAAAGTTTGTTTTTTGAAAGTTTTATCCTTTTCTGAGCCCTTTGAGACATTTTCTGTGTCTCTAAGTTTTACAAATATAACATGGTCGACTATCTCTGTACTTAGATCCATCAATACTTGACTCTGTAGTGGCCCGAAACCTGACTGAAAGTGTGTAGGAGCTGGGAGAGCAATTATTAAACTGACCTAAACCCCTGGAGCTTTAGAGGGAGCAGTGCCAACCTCATAGCAGCCACACGAGCATGAGTGAAGCAAAACACAAAACGGGATGGAAGAGAGCTATTATGCAACCCAGCCATATATCTCATGACATCAAATAAACAACTTGGAGCAATTGAACATCGCAGAAATGTGTGGTTCATTATGACAGCGGCCACATGCATGTTGCTGGGGTTGACGGCGCCTGGTTCAATAGATATGCCAAACATAAATGTAAATTGCCATCAGATCTGTTGTGCATGTTGATGTGAACATGGGATTGTTGGTGTGAAGGTCGAACCCCCCCCCCGGTGGGTTTTGTTGGGAAACTTAGGCTCCAGTATCCAGGACCAGTGCAGTGTGGTCTAAGTGTTTAGTGAGTGGTCCCATCCAGACCTCTGCTTCTGATTAACTCCTTGGATTCCTCTGGGAAGACGGAGTGTTTTAATAGGCCTGCTTTATAGGGGGCTCTCCTTCCAGGAGCCCAGGAGCCAGAAGCAAAATTGCCACAAGCCTCATTCACTGATGTCTTCAACATGGGAGCTTAGCTGGACTGTCTTTGTTTCAGCATTTAAACCCTGCTGCTCAGCTCAGGTTTTACTCTCACTCCAGATTACCAAGTTGGACTTAGATTCTGCTGAAGTTTTGCCTCAAACATACTAATCAAATAAAGAACGAGTGGCAAGGGAGGTCAACGGTTGTGTCAGACCTGTGTCTTAGCTAAAAAGTTGCAGTTGACTAGACCACGAAGACAACAGCTGAAAACCAACCAGTATTTTTGTTCTATGCCTGCATGAGAGGAAATAACTCAAGACAAGCCGGCAGACGTAGCTTTTATTCATCACTGAAAAGGAACACAAAGATATAAACTTTTTTTTTTATGTAATAAATCAGCTTTTGCTAACTACTTTCACACCACTCTCACAACACAGTCCTGTAATAAAACCGCTTCTAATGGCAAGTGGTAATGAAGTTGTCAGCCCTTAGTCTTTTGGCTTTGTTAAAAAAAAAAAAAAAAAAAAAAAGAGTTGTAGGAGAAAAACAATGAGTGAAAACACTTGGGTGAAATCATGGCTACTACAGCAAAAAAGCCAAAAGAGTTTTCTTCAACCTGCGTCAAGAGCTGGGGCTCGATTAAAACAAACTTAAAACTATGCTTGGCTCTTTTCTGTTTAGTTCCACATTAAAGTACCTTATTTGTCCAGTCTTCCAGACGCATAAAAAACTACCCAGACTGTATTTTCGTTAGCCAATCAAGAGTGTTTTCTCTTACCGAAAGGCTAATCTGACAATTTTACATGCTGACTCAGCTGAAAAGGATTGTCTAAATCCAAAAGTGTACACCATATGTGGCGACAAACACACATCAATGGCCCGTCGTTGGCCAACAGGCTACTGCTGGCTTGGTGTGTCAGATCCCTTAAATTCATCATTGCAGCTTGTTTTCAGGCTGAATCCACTGGTCCTGACTCAAGAGTGTTCTCCCTCTCTCTGCTTCCTGTGTCAATAAAGCATGTTTATGTGGACCGTAGAGGGAAAAGGTACAGAACATCCTCACAGTTACACGAATATGAAGTCCCCTTTTATTTTTTTTGCTAGGCTCTCATGCAGCCCACGCTTAGCTGAGGAAATTCCATCATCCGTGAGACAACAGCTATTGCTCACACTGGCACTCGGGCCTCGGAGCTGGCAAAGACAGTTAAGCCTCCTGCGTTACCCTCCCCTGCTCCTTTTAAGTGCTACAGAATATGAACTGGCAGGGACACAGCGGAGGCCACTGATGGATGAAAGAGGCTGAGGCTGAGAAGGGAGGCAAAGGGGGGATGAAAGAGGGTAAACACTGCCAAGGTGGCGGCTGGGTTCGGCCAGTCAGAGGGCAGAGGAAGTGTTAGCTGGTCACTGCAGGTGCAACAGGCGCTTCAAGGACAAAATCTCACGCAGTAGGTCCAGTGAATACACAGTTAATGAAAAGAAGGACTAAGTGCGAAGAATTGGTTCATGCGATGTCTCTGAAATATCATCAAGTCTTCAGAAAGTTTGTGTGTGTACTTTCTCCAAAGATGCAAAAAAATCATCATGCAAACATTATTTTCCCAATAAAGAAAAGAAACAAAGAGGATACGGATGAATCACTTTGATGTTCTTTGGTTACCAGTTGAGCAAATACGCAACTGAGGTTTCTGAATTCAAAATCTAAAGAAACATCATAACTTCACATCATCAAACATTTGCTTCAAAGCACAGCTGGAGTTCTGGTGGTGTAGCTCATTGGGAGCAGTCAGTGTTAAAAAATAAAGATGCATCTCTTGTGTCGGCTGGTTTGGGAGCAAAATCATCTGATGGAGAAGAGAGCAGATAAAACAGCCGCATTCAAACTTTGATTGAGATACAAGAGTACTGTGCTGTACATCAGCGGGAAGAGAGTTATAGAGGATGGCAGACACAGACAGGCTTTTGAGAAGTCCTCAGAATCCCCCGAATGTAAAATAATGTGGGGACTTCGTATTCTTCAGAGCTTGACTTAAAATAAAAAAAAATTAGCATTTCATAAGATTCTTTGTGCATGATTATAACACAAAGCAAAGATCAGTTTCACTCAGTTTTTATGTACATTTTTTATCAGCTCCAAACATATTTTAAAATGACAGATTGGGGTGAAAAGTGTGTTTTCCTCCATAATCAAAGCCTGAGGTGGAGTTTGAAGGAGGGCTCTCACACTAAAGTTAGTTTGTTTGAAAAAAAATACATATTATTGCAATTACTCAGATTTTAACATAAATGTTTTTCTTACAACACTTGGACTCTATGTATAACACAGAGTTGTCTTTCAAACTCTGATCAAAGTTAAAGCTTTGCAATCCTGCAGATTAGAAAATATTTTTACATTTTATTTGCTGTTGACAAAAAAGCCACAGTACAGTGGACTGTCTTACATCGCGTGGTCAGTTGTGTTTACAGTCAGTCATGCTGCAGAGAGCATTATAGACAGTTTAACCTCTTCTGAATAAACAGAAACAAAACTGCACATTTTTGATTTTCAAAAGAGGTAATGTTGCATGAAAACTGCTGGTACTTTGAAAAATATACAGAGAGAATAAACAAAGTGTTATACTTATTATACTTTTATCCCAAACTTATGTAAAACCCTTTTTTAATGCAGCAGAATTCTGAGAAGTGACTGTGTTAAAATTAGGAAAAGTATCACTGATATTCAACATTTTTAGGTATGTTTACTTAACTTTTTTGAAGAACCTTAAAGAAGACATTATGTGTGAGTCTTTTTGACCAAATACTTCATCCTATGAAGAACAAAGACTTGATGGATTTTTTACAAATATACAAGTATTTAGGCTGAAACTTTTTCATAAACGACTGATATGAAATTTTGCCTGATGAAGTGAGTAATTGTTTTTCTATAAAATTTCAGAAAATAATCAAAACTGCTGATAACAATTTCCCATAGCCCACGGTGACGTCTCTAACTTACTTACTGTGTCTGAAAACCAGGCTAAAACCCAAGATATCACTTTACAGTGTAATAAAATTAGCAAATCTTCTTTGAGAAGCTGGAACTGGCCCAACAAAAACATAACCCGAGACGAAGATGAACTTATGTACTGTGTGTCTGCAGCAGAAAATCAAAACAGCATTCAAAACCTTTCATGTCACTTCCTTACATGTGGAACATCTTTTCTTACCAGAACACAATTCTAATGAAAGGCAGAGGAAACAGCCTGGAGATCAATTGCCTTAGTCAGTGTGTGACAGTCAAACACACACTCAATCCATTGTTGTCTGGCCAACACGCACGGCAGAAACACTTGGTGTGTATGTGGTGTAAACGTTCTGGAGTGCATTAGAACGAGACTGAAGGAGAAGGAAGAAAACAAGGAAGTCATTTCTTTTTGTTGGAGGATCTTCCTGCCCGGAGACATAAATGCTGCTAAAAATAAATGCCCCCCCCCTTGTCCAAAGGTGCTTCTCACTGGAGGTGAAAAGAGGGAAAAGAAGAATAGTATGAAAAAGAAGGAAGACCTGTATTGTGCCACAGGATAAAAAAACGGAAAATCCACAGACATGTGTCTTTGCCTGACCTTGGAGAAGAGGATACTGAAGAATCTTACACAACACAAGGGACCTGAGATGTATCCTAACTCAAGATAAAAACAGACAGAGACAGACATTGAGGCAACAGTCTGTGACTCAGTGTTTAATGGAGCAAAGCCTGCGAGCCAGTTAAATCAGATGACTCAAGCTGTCCTGCTTTACACCCTTCGCTCCCTTTATCTCAGTTGACAATGTTCTGCACTTCTGCTCATTTGCAAACAATCCTCCAAACACTGCTGACACCATAGCTGCTGCTCATATAGCATTTCAAAAGCTCCGCCCCCAATGTGTAGCCTTTTAAGTCAAACTGAGGGGCCATTTATTATCATACCTCCCAATTCTCCTTGGTGCTTAACTCGGTGTGTGCTTGCAGGAAGAGATCAGTCAGAGCATTAACATGAAATATAAACTCTGTTAATACTTTATATTCACATAGCCTAATAATAATGAAACCTCTCCATGCGGGTGGTTGGACTGGAATGTTCTTCTCTACTTAAAAAGCTTTGTGTTATAACTAATGCTCAAAAATTATACTAATAATGTCATAAGATACCATAAAAAAGTGAGCAGCGGTCTGACAGAAGTCCACCTGTTGAGGCTTTTTGCCAATAACCAAAATGTCAACCTAAAGGTGGCACTAGAGGAAAAAGTTAGCAAAATTCATCCTTTGGGAAACATGAACGTTGGGACCAAAGCAGACTGAAAAACAATTCATCATCTGTTTTAAATCAGCGACTTCAGTTGATTAAAACTACGCATGTATCCCTTTCATACCCTCTTTAATGTCCTCCCTTACATTCCTCGATCAGGCTTCTTCTCCTGTATATTTTTCCCTCCCCTCTACAGCTCCCTTCCACAGTCAGGATACAGCTGAACACAGTGTTCCCCCTAAAGTCCCATGTTTGTCTTCTTAGTTTGGTGTTCAGCCTCGGAATGAAAGTTATGCAGAGCCAAAAGATTTGTTTTCTCTCACATTATTATTCCCGGACTTGATCGTCAGCTCCCAACAGCCAGTTCTCCCTTTGTTTTTTGCATGTAAGCATTAGAATAGCTGGAATGCATTAATTTGCAAAGAGATCACGTTGAGTTTTGAGGTTGAGGTACATGAAATGTGTAGAGAGACGTGAAAACTGAGTTTGGAAATGTTCTGACAGACGAGGTATACAGCTGAAGGAGAAACAGGCCTTTGTTGTTACTTCTGTGACTCTTGCTGAGGGTCATGAAATGCCAGAACAACCTTGCATACAATCAGCAGAATGGAATCGTTAAGACACCTAAAATCCATAAGCTACTTTCATGAAATCAAACCTGCATACTGTGCAAAGATAGCCCCCCTGTTCTTCTACACACTGGGCTCACATTAAGCTTGAACATAAAATGTTGAGCTTGATGGATGTCGGTGCTGGTCACATGGCCGCACTCTCATTATTTGACATGTCCGTAAAAATAGCTGCGCTGCTGGGATAGTGTGGAGGACAGTAATCCCCTGATCTCGTTCTGCGCAGGGCCTTGGCCGCATCTCATCCATGCCTGGCAGTCCAGATGGCGAGTAGGGATATCTGTCCCATCTGCCAACCCAGAGAAGCACAGGGCCAAGCAGATTACTGCTTTGCTGAGACACTGATCTACTAGCATACCTCTATTCCTCTACTGAGAATGGACTTCATGGGTAAGAGCCAGACAGACAAACAGAGAGACCTGCAATGATCCACTGGAAAATTATGTCTGTGTGTAATGGTGGATGCATTCTACCGGCTCTGGCACACAGATATAAGGAGAGAAAGGTCCCCTCAGTGTTGAACATAAACTTGCAGTGCATTGCAGTCTGGCCGGTGATCCCAGAGTGTGAATTTTTAGAGCTGAGGCTGACTGATCAGGAAGGGAACGGAAGGCAGGCTGTGTCTGTGTGTTACAGAGTGGGGCTAAGAGTATTAGCTAAACGCCTCTGCCTAGCCTGGATATCCAGAGCTGTGGAAATCCCACTGCAATCACAACCCACCCCCAACTGGACTCTTCCTCTCCAAAAAATATGGAGCCTGTATCTCATACCCCTGATGGACCATTAGCCGCGGACAATTGGCTCTTTGACCTCCATCTATTTGATCCATGTCCAAAGATGGAAAAAACTGAAGACCTTCTACTAAAACACATGTCATCCAGCCTAGCAACAACAAAACACCAAACACAGAGCCCACTTTTCTCCAGATGAATCTGTTCCTCTTAAAAACATCACACAACAATTTCATATGAATGATAAAAATGGTCTAGACAACACACCGAGAACCATTAGGCTGACCAACCTGACTATAAAAACACCCCAGAGAGCTGCAAGGCCTCGAGCTAAGTCAGTGTTGAAACATAAAACTTTATCTTTAAAAGGCTAAAATTCGCCAAATACATTCATCCAATATAGACTTTGTGGTTGGCGAACCTTTATTGAATCCAGATGTGAGCTGCAAGTTTGCTGAGACAGAAGTGCCTTCAGACATGGATCCATCAACGCAGCTTCGAGACAAAGCGCTGTCAGACTCAATGCCTGGCAGCCGACTCCTCCAGCTGCTTTTTAAAACACAGACACTGACGCCATGGCCATGACCGTACTCTCTAAAAACAGACACCACAGGCAAGAGGAAGCCCGAACATGAACACAGAACAAGGCAGTTTGACAGATGAACATGCGGGAACAGAGAGGAGCTTGTATGGGGTGGAGTTGAGGCAGGTTAAAATATAATAAAACTGTAATGTGTATTTATGAAAAGCTGCACTCCCAGTGAAAAAAAAAAACAAAAAAGAAAGTCAGAACAGGAAATCATAAAATCCTCTATCCTCTCTCCCTGGACCAATCAAGAGGCTCTGGGTAAGTAAAAAAGTGCTGCTTTCCTTGGCAGAGGAACATGCACAGTCTGGAGATAGTGTGTGCGAGTTAAAGGGGTGATAGGGTGAGTGTGTCAAAGGTAGATTAAAGGAAGCAGACGAAGAATGTGATGAAACTTCCAGCTGTGCCAGCAGCTGCAGCTCGTCCCCTAACACGAGAGGGGAATCGGGGTGACAGCAATGACGGCCAACAGTTCATAGCTTAGGGCCGGCCTCTTGTGGTGCAATCAGCCCTATAAGGCGGTGCAGACGCTGAGACAAACATGATGGCTGCAGGCAGACAGACTCACACACGCACAAAGTGAGACGGATGAGCCACATTTCCACAAAGCAAGCCGCTTCAGTTCAGTTGGTTGCATGATGGAATGATTAGTTTCTTGTTTTCGTTGTCAAAAGTTGTGGTGGTACAAGCAGGGCACCTCCATTCTGTCTGTTTTTGTTGCCCCCCTACTGAGAACCAAGCAAACCAATACCGGACATAACTGGAAACGCTGCATTTAATTAATAGGTCAATGAAATTCATAGTAAGTCGTCACATTGTCTGCGCTCTGATGTGAAATTTCCCACACCCTGTTCTTCTTGCAGCAGCAGCAGCAGTTTGTTGTCTCGCTGCTTTTTCTCAAACAAAGCAAGTTTCCTTATCATAAAAAACAACCACCTACCGAGAAGAAAGAACACAAAACATCTGATGTCCTCCATTGTGTTCTTGTAACAAGAGTAGCTAGTTCAGGGTATAATGTGTGTGCACAGCATGTGTGTGATTGAGAAAGTGTTTGACTTCAAGCAGCAAAAAGCAGAGCAGAGGAGAAGGTCATCAGTAGGTTGCTAATATGGCAGAAAACGTCCAGTGCTGGTTACAGTGTGTTTGTTAATAAAAACTACTGGAGTCTTTCCAGCCACTGGAAAGTGAAGGTTAGCCCCAAATCTGTGGTAACAACCCTGCCTTCATTAAAGAACACCGTCTGTGGTGGAAACATAAACACATATCTAGGGTTTAGGTAA
>JAPZDT010000022.1:1482604-1493158 GCA_029814675.1 Acanthurus coeruleus | reverse complement strand
ACCACTAATGCAGCATTTGTTTTAAATGGGATGGATGGTACAGATAGAAAGATTCCCATATTTATAACTTGTAAGCACTTTTGTCTTTGAAAAGGCCCAAAGGTGGCACTTTATGGATTTCAGATTATTTCAAGTGCCAAATCAGATATATAAAAGAGAAAATAGATGCAATTACACTTTTGGATGTTGGTGTGGAGAATATTTAGAGATACTTGTTATGGCAATTTAATATGAATATAACCTAAACGGGAACTAAAACAGAAAATTAAAGTTTATGGAATTCATTTTACACCTGTCAAACCCCCAGCTTGCACAGATTCACTTTCCCAAGTCACACAATAAAAGTGTTGAGCTTGGAGGAGATTGTGATGGTGTTTGGTATTAAAAGACTAACGCACATTGATCATATGTTGCCTTCTAACCCAAAAAGACCTTCCACCAAGCACTAACATTATTTAAAGGATGGTTATAAAATGATAAATACTTTCTTCTAAACATGACCAACCTCTTTTATCAGAATTTGAGCACCTGCTATATGAGCCTGAAACTTCAAAGGGATGTGGAAAACAATTTTTGGGCATATGTGCCCAGTGAGCAACTTTGATTGAAAGGAATGTGGTGCCATATCCGTGCTGCCTCTGTTCCACTACAAAGAAAGCTCAGTACTTACTGTGTTCATAGTCATCGTTGGCATAGGACAAACACTCTGATGTATAATTCCCAGGAATACTGGGCTGGGAGACTCATGTCTATCTGTAAAAAAAAAAAAAAAAAAAATATTGCTTTTATTCTGAATTTAGATACAACTGCACCATTAATCTAAGACCCAAGATGGAGATTGCATGGAGCTACAGAGGAACAGAAATAAGAAGCAGAGGCAGACATGGGAGCAGAACGAGGAGGACGGGAGAAAGATGGAGAGATGGGCCCACTGGCAACACTCATGAAACAGATCTGGCCCTGAAGACTGCTGCAGGAAGGCAGTTGTAAGGTGTGTATATACATCTGTGTTTTCATGTGAGAGGAAAGAGAAATGAGCAGAGCTGAGACAAAGGTATTAAAATGGAGTAACCGAATGAAGTAAGGTGGTAAAGATGAGAGGAGAGGAAGAGAGGGGAAAGGGAGAGAGAGGACAAGCAGGTGAGAAATGTAACAGGACAGAGAAACGGAGTGAGAGAAGAGAGGAAGAGACGCCATATGGCATCGCTTCAGGAGAGGGCCAAGATGATTGATAGAAGAAGAAGTAACTTAGTGCACATTCGGTCAGTGGGTGACCATTACAACTCAGTGTCCACTCAGGACTTGGATGGATTGTTTCATATCCAAAATAAATTTTTAAAAAAGTTGTGTATAAAAGAAAATTTACTTCTATTTTATACAGAGACACTAACACTGAAGAGGAGTGATCATTTTATTATTCCATTCAACCCACGCCATAGTTTTCATGTTTCATCCTTCTTGACTGATGTCTTGTTGGCTCTGTTTTCCGCTCATTATATTTTCTTCAGTTGTGGCATTTTCTGTCTTATTTCCTTGCCCATAATTCTCTTACTCTCTTTCTACATTAGAAGAGATCAATCCTATGGCCAGTTCATCATCGCTGAAGTAAACCAGCTTTCTCTTGTGTTGTGTTGAATTTTTGGGCACACACGGAATGAAGTCTCTGTGTGCCCAGCTGTCTTCTCACTGCAAATTATAAGTTGTGTAGAGATGTTGTGGCCAAAAGTGTTAGTGCTTGTAGTGGTAAGCATCAACTCATTTGGATTGTCTCTGGTTTAATGAATAATTAATTTTGCAGGCCAATGAAAGACTCAGATTTTCTCTTAGGAAATGAGAACCTCGAGTGTGCTCTTAAATTGCTTAGACATAGAAAATGTTATTATAACCACAAGAGTTGCATAGGTTTGCTGACCATCCAGCCGGTATGTCAAACCAATTGTCTGCATGTCCTGCCATAGCATAAGTTTTGTCCTGTGTCCAAGAATCCCAGCATAATCCCAATTAAAGGGCATAGTTATGATTCATGGGGAGCTATCCAACCCAGACTCTGAGTAAAATAATTCATGTGCTGCCTAGACACTGAAGTTGCACCAACAGTATGTCATGGTTTCTTTGCTCGAAACCCCAGTTGAAATTATTATTTGTATTTTTGTTTTTAATTCATTTGAGTTCACACACTCCTGCAATCTTACAAGAGTGTGTACAGCCACATGGACTCATGAGTGGCCTCTTTCTCTCAAAAACCATATGAGTTCCTCTGATATTAGAGAGAATCATGGGCTTGTCTTTCTCTTTTGCTCTTTGATATTTATCACCAGTAACGCACGACAAGACTGTTCATGTCTGTGGTTTTTTGTTGGTTATTTTGATCATTATCTGCTTTCAGTGCACTAGAAGAGCTTTTCTTTGGAATCATCCTTTGATAGTGAGGTCATGAAACATACCACACTACAGCTTTGTTGGGAGATAAAAGTGATGAAATATGTAGTGAGCCACATCGTGTCCCATAGTACCTAAAAAAGTGCCCTGGAGGAAACATTATGAAGTGCTCAATGAGGTGCCTTTTCAGTAGAGGTTTCACAGAACAGTCAACAGTTAAACAACTAGACAACACTGTGTATAGCTGCAGGATAGTGGTTCATCTGAGATTTTGTGCAGTCAAAAGTCATGTAAAACATTTAACACCTTATTTCTGACTCTCAGTACTTTTATGAAGACAAGGGTTTCAGGGGATAAAATGGATTTTGCTCATCAGTACACAATGTATAAACTGATGGGGACCCATGAGTCTTTAACAAAGTAAATGAAATGAAATGAAATTAATTACATTTATTACATAGTTGATCATCTATATGATAGCCTATAAATGGGTATATAACTTCAATGGAAACTAGAGGTCTTTAAGCAGGAATGAGATTCTCTGCAGAGGAGGGCTACCTTTCTTGCTGGGTAGGGAAATCTGGAGAAAAAGGCCTGGAAAATCTTCCTGTTTACCACACTATCTCAGTACCAGGTGTTCCTGCTGGTATGAAAGCACATGTTTGGGCCAGGTGTAGTTTTCCCTTTTGTAAGATGTTAGATGGTGAGAAGTTTACTGGTTAGCTACGCTAATGACAGTCATGCACAGAAACCTAATGTGAGGGAATTTTTCTTCTTTAGATTAAAGGTAATACAACAGAGCGCCAAAGAGTTTATACTTTCAATTTGCCTGGGATGGATGTAGCTGCCTTGATAGAGCAGGACTGTCTCCTCTAGAACTAAGGTTGAGAGAGATGCTTAACTTTGCCTCTGACTCGACAGACACACAACCTGTCTGTCTGATTGAAGGTATTGCAACTGACTTGTGTGGATACAATGTGACCTAGGTTGACTTATGTAAGAATAGTTTCTTGTTCGGGATGCGTTACAGAATAGAATCCTTACATATTTATAGGCCAATGAAAAGTAACCTTTTTTGGACATATAGCTTGAGATCGGTGCCATGTAAGGAACTCAAGACTTAAATATGCCTTTCACAAAAGACAGTGTAAAAACTGGCAATGGCAATACTCTTGATCACTGGTTGACCATTGTGCTGCTGATTGTTTCCTTGATGCATCAAGATCTGCAATAAATGCTTCTGCCTAAAACTTCTCTAAGTTTGTCTTTCATCAGATTTCCATCTCACCAAGGAAGATAAAAATATTAGCTGCTTTTTCATGTGAATGTGGGTAAGATGCCAAACAAGTAGAATTCATTTTCAAGAGGATTCCTTTTAACCTGAAAGAGGGGTTAAAATGTTAATTTACTGTCTGTAAAATAAGAACTCTATTTGGAATCACTTGTCAAAACTTTAGAAATGTGCAAATCTGAAGGAATAAGTGAACTTGACACAAGAGGAGGACAACTGTGTCAACACATGATGCACTGACAGACAGCATCCTGCTGTCTGAGCCACTAAGATCAGCCTCATACACTGAGCATTCAAAATTACTGCAGCTCTGTGACTCTGTGTGTGTGTGTGTATGTGTGTGTGTGTATCCAGTTGGTATTTTGAAATTTCCTCCCATAACTGCTGATCCATGAATAGCCCAGCTAGCTGCTTCACCACATGTCCTGTCATTGAGTGCCTAATTGGCAAAAAACATACACACTGTTGCTGTACACACACACACACACACACACGCACATGCACACACACACACACTGCAAGATGAATAAGTATGCCCATGCACACAAGCACACGCACGTGCACACACACAAACACACATATAAATAGCTTTTATTGCACAGCCACACACACGAATTGAAACAAATAAATACACATGTACACACACTGCAATCCAGCAAAGGGAGAAGAAAACACAATTAGAGGAGAAAAATGTCAGGTCTACTTCACAGTGTGCAGACTTCTCAAGTGGCCCCCCTCGCTGTGCTGCGGAGGGGAATTAACAGGACCGGTAAATAAGGAATGTGTTCCTGGGAGAGTTGCCCTCTGGTCACCACGCTTCCAAATGAAGATGCTTTTAATCTGAAATACTCTTGACACTTATGGCAAACTACGCCTCTACTGTTGGAAGTGAAAGATGAGGCGGGACTGTTCCATTTGAAGTCACCCATTTGATCGTTTTGCCATCAAGGTCTTTTGTGCTGAATGGAAGTGCAGAGACAGATGAATCTGTGTGTTTCTCTTTTTTTTTTCCAAGTTGCATCTTGATTTGTTATTCGCTGAAACAGTTGTGTTTTATCTCCTCCAATTAGTGTGATAAATTGAAGTAGCAGAAAGAAAGTGCGTGTAAACAAATGTACCAGCAAAATGATTATGTAGCTTATTCCTAGAACTGGACGTCCTGTAATTCATCTTATGGGATTTGTTGGTTGCTGTATTACACTGTTAAACCTTTTGCTTTAATTTAACTGATTAAATTAATTCGTTGATAATGAGCCTGGCTTGGGTGGGTGCTATGACCCCCCCTCCACCAAATCATCAGCAATAACAAAATAATAACCTCCATGCTGAAGAAGTCATTCTGTCCCAACAACACCCATTTTACGCTGAGCTAGTTCCCCTCTCTCTCTCTTTTTCTGTGCCTGACTATCATAGCCAATTTTACAGTAAATTACTTCCTAAACAAGCTCAATAGAGACAAACCCAGCAGTCTGGCACCCAGCACTCGCGTGTAAACATGATTATATCGAGGAAGTGGCTTCACATTTCCGAGCACACAGTGACAGCCAATTAGGGCCTGCGTTAGCACGGCTAATTCTTCAAATGCAGTATGTTGAGAAGCGACAGACTGGGACAGAGGGAGGGCAAAGGAGGTGGAAGAAGAAGAAGAAGAGAAAGGGGATTGATAGAAAGAGAGGGGAGCAA
The DNA here is from genome assembly GCA_029814675.1 of Acanthurus coeruleus. Classification (NCBI taxonomy): domain Eukaryota; kingdom Metazoa; phylum Chordata; class Actinopteri; order Acanthuriformes; family Acanthuridae; genus Acanthurus; species Acanthurus coeruleus. The sequence continues at coordinate 1,487,805 of JAPZDT010000022.1, read as the reverse complement.
TTAAAGGGAAAACAGGAGAAAGACTACAGATTGGATTGTAATTACTGTGTGTGAGACACCATATTAGTGCTGTTTATTTTGACTCAGATGCTAACAGCCAGGAGTGCTATTTGGGAATGTATGTGTGAATATGAGGACTGTGAAATTTAATTAAATCTGTCATTAGAGTCTATTGGCTGTCTATAAAGGAAAAGGAGAAGTGATATGAAGAAAAGTGATTTTATTCTCCTGCTGACGAGAGGCAAATGAGTTTGTGACACTGCTCTGTCAACGCTCACGAAGTTGCCTGTGAGTGCAGCAATTACATACATTTCCATCCATGTGACACTTTTGATTCACATGCACCTATAATTGCTCACAGGAAAGATCCCTCTGCTGCGTCGCCTCACCATCAAGCAGGCCACAAGGCTATCGGGATAATAATTGGCGGAGTTCAATTAGTTTGTCCTTTCTCCTCCCCTTTTTCCTCCGTCTTCATAAACAAAAAGCGCATTACACATCGATCCCCAGGAGTTGCTGGGAAACAAAGCGATGGCGGGTCCTTAATGAACTGTCTTATGCCAGCGGCTTGAAAACGCTCCTCTTCTGATTCTGATAATTAAGTTCGTTAGCATTGAGGGGAGTGAGGTTTTTACAGCCATTTTCACCCATCATTTAATTTAGCTGCTCCCTGTTGAGACTCAGAGTGGACACGGCTCGTTCCTTTCAAGGTAATGTTAACGGGGATTCCCCTTCTCACTGATGCCTGTTTGACCCTCCAGTCTGAGTGATTTCTTCAAGGAAGGATTTCACATTACGGAAAGTGGCAAGCAATTTTCATCTTTTCATATTTTACTGATGATCCGGTGCAGCACAAGTCACAGATTGGGTCCGTAATTTTCACAGTTCCTGTGTGGGTAACACTCAAACAATATAGCTTTTTTCCTTTAAGACAACTTCTTTCATGCCAGGAGTGTTTAGGAAGTGGCAGCAGGTGGCCGAGCGAATGAGGTGAGTGTCTTGTTAGTATAAAATATATGAACCAACCACAGACTTCAGGCAAAATATTCCAAGAATAAATCTGAACTTGTTTCCTGTTGGGGTTTCAGGACTTTTTAAGCTTCTTCAAATAGCTAGCGGTCACTGTCCTGCATTCATGGCTGCAGTCGGGAATTGTAATCCACACAGGATTGATGAGTGCAATCCTAAAAATATAACCCATCTTCAAAAAGTTTAAGGCTCTATGTTATTAAAACTGTAAAGCTACATGTCTGTCTTGCAACTCAGGGTGTTTCTCTCCCTTCCTCCTGTCTTTTGTCTCTCTCTCTCTCTCTCTCTCTCTCTCTCTCTCTCTCTCTCTCTCCCAGTGCAGCTGTTTTTAATCTTGTCAAGGCATGCTGCACTCCACTTATGTGTGTAATTCTCATAATTCCCATGTTAAACGGAACATAATCACACTAGCACTGAAAGGCAATTCTGTTCGACCTCAGAAAATGAAAGGAAATGGGGGAAAAAAATGACCCTGCACAGGTTATTGCTTTCCGTTGAGCGTGCGTCAACAACTCTTGAATTTAATGCATTCCCGCAGCGGAGCGGCTCACTGGCCCTCAGGGGAAATAACAGCATGTAGCCATTAGGGGATTATGGACAAGTAAAGGAAGAAAAAATAGCATCAGTCCTACAAAACCCACAAATACATCTTCCAAAGGCATACAAAACATCAAATTACTTCCTACAAATATGGCATTTATAGTATATATTAGTAGTGTAATCACAGAAGAGTCGACACGTATACTCACTGATATGATCAATAGCACCAGCACAGAACTTCCCATAAAACTTCTTGGCCCCGAGGCCCCTGAGGTCCTGGATAGTGAAGGGCCAAAGGTGCAGCACATTGTTTCTCGAGAAGGCATCTCTCTTCTCCAGCAGCACCACTTTGGCTCCCAGGAAAGCCAACTCGATGGCTGTGCGTAAGCCGCATGGTCCTGCGCCGATGATCAGACACTGAACACAAAGAGATGCACATGTCACAGATGGGCTATGAGAAAGATATCAAACAATGCCAATTTTTATGCAACAGGCTATAACCTAACTACACCTCAATATACCACACTGACGTAACCTCACTCATGAGATAACATAACGTAAGATAAGATAAGCTAAGTTTAGATAAGATGTGGTTTATATATCTCAAAGAAAATATTATCAGTCATTTAGGTTAAGTGGACTACATCAACAAGTCCTAGTTCAAAGCTGCACAAGATGAAAAGATGTAAATAAACTTTTCACAAAAAAACATACAGCCAGCTTAAAAGCTTCAATCCCTATTTTGGGTTCACTTTCTTACTTGTATACTACAGACTAGAGGAGGTGACAGGTCAAAGTTCAAAGACTGAGTTGAAGGAAAGGGTCCTGCAGAGTCCTTTCATTTGAAGCAAATATGGTCAGACTGGTAAACATTAGCTTTGCATTACGCAATTCCTTCACACTGAGGATCAAACCTTAGGATCCACTGAACTAAAGAAACCACCAAGCTGAGCCAGTCTTAAAGAATTACAGAGTTCAGAATGATGCAGGCTTACCTTTGAGTTGACACAGGCACGACCCTTCTTGTATTCCTTCTGGCTGGCTCTCTTGTCTAACTTTGCCCACAGCGCCTTGGCCTTCCAGTAGTTGAGTTTGGACTTGAGCTTGTGATAGAAAATCCTGGACTCGGTGGGCTTCACATCCAGGTGGTCGCACAGCTCCTGGAAGGCCTTGAGCGTGCCCTTACAGGTGGTCGCCTGGACAAAGTTGTCGAACAGGACATGGGATTTGTTCACCCCATCTCCTCCAGCTGCACCGGCACTTCCATCCCCCATGGTCCAGATCTACACAGGGCTGTCAGGGCCCTTCACCCCCCCCTCTCAGGCAGGGGTCTCTGGGTCCAGCCCCGGCCCTGGAACACGCTCACTCCAATGGGGGTCTCTAACTCCCAGCCTCAGGCATCTCCATTCTGTCAGTGAGAGGGAAAGAAATAAGATTTAGACGCCCATTTTTAAACAGGACACGTAAAAAATGATACGCAAAAGAAGCTAGTGAACCATAAACAATAATTCAGATAATTAAACCTTCTGCTACAAAGATTAGTATTGAATGAAACTTGAAACACAGATAAATGTCAACACTGACCAATCCCAAATAAACCTCTTAATTTGGATGCAAGGAACTAGAAAAGATAATCTATGACTACTTGCCTCAATAGGTGGCCACTAAAAGAAAGGGGCCCTGATCTTCACTAACTAGGCAACCATACAACGACCAGTCAGACAAGCAATCAAAGCAGCAATTAAGCATGAATACCCAGTCATTTAAGGTCTCGCCATCATTCCTCTGCAGCAACATCACCTCAAACAACCTCTTATCTGTTTATGAAGGTGCCAGACACAGGAAGGCCACTGAACCCACACAAAACCAGGAAACTCACAAGGCGCCGTATGGCACAAATCTCTGCAGACAGACTTCAGACACAGGAAGAGCCAGTTCATCCCAAAACATTTAGAAATAAAACATAATCCTTACTTAAGAAATTAAACAGTTATTCAAGAAAATGATTCAGAAATAGAACTTCAAGAAGCCAGATATTTTGCCACATTATATCCACTGAACATGCCTGGTTTGCTATATCTTTCTATGTAAATGCTGAGCGAGAGTTGACTTTTGCTGTCGTTTTACCTGCTATGACTTGCAGCAGGGCAACTTTATGTAATCTGCCTGTTAACCAGCAGGGGGACGAGATCATTCATGTTGATTTGCGTCAGTGGCTCAGCTGTCAGGACTGGAATGTTTTGATGGTATTTAGTAGCATGAGCAGCTTTACTCAGCATTACTCAACATCAGTGCAACTATTTAAATGAAGATAATGGAAAATAGGTGTATCAACATGATACTGCAAAGCACAATGAGAGTAGTGGTAATGGTGATTTAAAAAAAAAAGCCCTGTTTTATCTGACTTATTTCCTAAATTACATGTTTAGTTGCAGCAGCTATGCAGGAACTTGTTCTTGAACTTGTTAAAAGCCTCACAATGGCTCAGCAAATAAAGTACTTAACTCTCCGCCACTTAAAAAAGTACAAAGAATATCTCAAGAATTAGCTGCAGTTGAGAAAAGGAAAAATATTACAGGAACAGTTTGGCATTTGCTCACATTCTTCCAATAAAATATGGAGCAACTGCCAAGAGACTATTATCATAGGCTAAAGACAAAAAAAAGGGAGGGAGAGGGGACAGGAGGGGGTTAGTGTGTTTCCCAGTTTATCTGACTATATATATTTTACAGGACTCTTGAGGACTACACATGAATATTCACACCGTCAGCCTCTTTCTCTTAAAGCTTGAGTTTTGTACCACACTGTTCAGGATGTTGAGCCGGTTCATGAAAACCAATGTAGTCTCAGTCCCAGCGGCAATGCATGATGAAAGGGAGGCAGGTACAGGGGTCAGCTGGCTTCCTTTACACATCCTGCCAACTCCTCACTACAGTGAAAACAGCAGGCTCTGGGTTTGGCTGTGCCTCAGTCAGTCAGGACCCAGGCTGAGGGGTGCAGTGCCAGCACAGACGGATAGGGCCTCTTCCAGCACAAGCATATTGATAATTGTTGGCCGTAAGGTCCGTCTGCACCTGCAGCAGTTTTCCTCAGTTATTCACTCAATTAATCAAACACACATATGGACACTTTGGGAGGCAGAAAAGGACACAGAGGACAGGACACACAAGCATTTGCATGTAAGAGTCCTAATGATCAGGCTTCAGCTGCCAGGTGAACATTTTATTATCAGATCCAAGTGCTGGTAATGATAGTTTGTAAATCATCCCATTAGCGCCAATTATTTGGCGACGCTGATGAATCTGTAGACCTTTAGTACATACACACGCACACCTTTTTTTGGGGCTCACTCGTGTGCACTGCTGTCTGCATGACTAAGTTAGAGCAAATGTTAAAAGGACGTACATACATACACTTATATGGGAATTTTAGTAAATGACTTTGATTACATCATGAAAAGATGCATGTTTTTCTCTATGAACTATTCAGTCATCCTCTGTACACCCACACATGCTGTGTCTGATAATTCATCTGAGAAAGACCTCCTTCAGATTCATTTTAGTAGATTTTATGTAGAATACCTCCAGGCACTGGTCCCTCTGAATGACAGTCAAAATCAAACAAATAGTGAC
>JAPZDT010000021.1:26292341-26304059 GCA_029814675.1 Acanthurus coeruleus | reverse complement strand
AAGATGACAGAAAAGTCACAAAAGTTTAAATAAGAGAAAGAGCAGTGGAGGAACAAAACAAACTGGCCACAGAAAAAGCCAAAATCCTCAAAGAACAATACAGGATCATTTTATTCATCCTTTGCAGCATAACCACAATGGAGTAAGAAAAAGCAGCAATGTGTCACATCACAAATTAGAAACAATACAAGAAAGACAAACACAAAAAATAGTCCTTAAGAAAATAAAGAGACTTCATTTACAGAACCACAGATTTGTGTTAAACCCTGTAAATCCAATTCAAATACACAAACACTCACAAGCACAAAGACAGCTCATGCCTCCCTTGTCTTTGTCATAATCATATCCTTATCCTCAAAAGATCCAGGCTCCTGAAAAAAAAACTAATATTCTTGATTGAACTCTTCAGCACAAGGCCCCCACTGTCTCCATGCACAGAACTTTACTTTATTTTGTAGTAGAGACAAACAATCCAAGATATCTCAGACTAAATTGTAAGGAACTCCACTAAAATTGGGTAGATTTAGGTCCTCAAAAATGTAATACAGTTTTAATGGAGAGCTAGGAGAGCTGGAGAGAAGACGGGTACACAGAATTTACTGAGATACTGAAATTAACTGAGGTACTAAGATACTTTAAAGGTAGAACAGTTGTTATTCAGTTCTGTTAATGTTATTATTCTGTATTAATTTAGAAATTAAATGCAACATAGGGATAAAACTATATCATTTAAATCTGATTATCTAATCCTTTATCAGCTCTTCAGTTGAAAAGGAGACATAACAGTCAGGAACGGGCAGAGTTACTCCCCATTTCAGGACTTGCACTAAAAGCTATGGTGAGAAGAGTTTATAAACTAAAACAACAGTTTTATGAATCTTTTAAAAAAAATATATCTTGAAATAAATTATCAAACCACCATCTCTTGTCCAAACACTGGATTCTACAGGCCACTATCAACCCTGTGAATAACTACATTTTTCATTTATTATTTGCTAGCCACCACAAAGATCCTTAAAACTGCCATAGATTGGTCAAAACATCTTCAGGCCACCATCTGCTACCTAAATGTAACTATCTGTATCTCTCAATCTCAAGGTCAGTAACTAACATTTACTTGCCACAACATAGAACCTAAACACTATCATCTACAGGTTAAAAATAGTGTAGTATCTTATGTAGCAGTGCTGTATAGATGATGAAGGAATCTCCGTTGACACAGACTTGATTGCATATAAAGAATTTTTTTACAAAGAAGTACAGTATCGATCAGGCATTCTGGATTGCCTGAGAGAAGATTCCAAGCCAATATGAATCTCTCCCGTACATCTCAAACACCTCACTTATATAGGTTTTGCAAAGGTTTCATCTTATGCACAGATGGACATCATCAACTATTGTTTCACACATGAAAACAGGAAGAGGCTCCAGTATTATCAATGATCTAATCCTTTGGTCACAGTGACCCTAATACAAAGACGTCTACTCCTGATGATAGGAAAAGGCCTCAGTGCTATAAAACATGTACTCCCTTCGGCCAAGGTCACAGTGGCCCTAGTACAAAGATGTCTACTACTTTCGGCCACAATGAAAGCATTTCAGATCACATAAGGTTATAGCATAATATACCACAACTGTCATACTGCAGCCATTAAGACCACTCTAATGTTAGTGAAAAATTTATAAAGGTGTTTGTGGGTGTGTGAATGCACCACATGGTATTACAATATGCATTTCCAAAAGGCACCACATTGTTTAGGGTTGAGCAGTAAAGTTTTCCATCACACATTAATCATGCTAAAGAAGAATCGGATCCAAATTCGCTTTTTATTTTCAAGTTTGACTTCTACACTTTACCTCAGCTGCCCCTGCATGAGGATGTGTTATAGAGGTCGAGCTTTTGGAGATGTGCTGTTGCAGAACAGATGCAAAGAAGGGTGGAGGCCATGAATGACTGCATTTGGATCAGAGAAGCTCTTACAAATCTCTGCAACCGTGTCGAAATTTGCTGATTAAGCCTGATAAACTCCACTTCCCTGTCTGCACACGTCTCATTGTCAACATGACAAATGAGCTCAGTCAGGAGAAGAAGGTCTGCTGAATGACGCATTAGAAATTTAATCACTTAAGTGACTTCACATTTTTTCATATATCCATTTTCTGTGTTAGTGGCAGAAAGACAGATTTATTCCCCTGGCCGTCTCACATGCTCTGTGTTTGCTACACTTGGATTATAGTCTTTTCTGGCACTAAAATCTTTCTATATATATTTCAAACTCCCTGACTAAGCCCTTCTCTGTTTATTGAGTTTGTAAAATTTTTTGGGGGAATTCAGTGTTACTATTTGTATAAATTGTGAAGTTCAAGTATGCAAATGTTTTGCAAAACAACCAGCACTGTGTTTTCTAGTAGTGTTTACTTATTGTATGGAAGCAACTCAATGATATTAAGTCTTGTCTATCTCTCTTAGCAGGGGCAGATTGCTGTGAACAGTACAATGCCCTTGAATTCAAACTCATAAACACTGTTATTTATTGTTTCCGTCGCTCTCACAAGCACACTCATAAATGTCTGTTTCAAGTCTCTTAGGGTATGTTTATAAAGTCCTGAGATCTGGCTACTGCTCACACACACACACACACACACTCGACAACTGATAACTTCATCTGCAGCGTCAATAACAATACACTGGCTGTTAATACAACAGGGTCAAGCAGCAATCTGTCAATGATTTTGTTTTTTATCCACAGACAAGAGCACCAGACTCAATCTGCATGAATACTTTATGTCACTGTTCAAGTCGGTCTTAATAAAGGTATCATGGCTCGTACTGCAACTTTGCAGGCTTCAGATTTGACAGTTAGAGGAAATGAAATCTTTTCAAATTGATCCTTTACACTGAATAAATCAGGCATTAATTTTACAGGGGAAGTGACTCATGGACATGGGAGAACAGACAGTTCCTTTGAAAACTGATGTTGAAACATTTGTTAATAAATAATGATAGTACTGCGAAGGACAGATTAATTGTGAATGATGAGGACAAAATATATTTACTCATGACAAAAGGAGAAAGTAGATAGGTTTTATAGATTCACGTGGTCCTGACTCACTGGCTACAACACTCAAGTGAGAAGTGTGAGCACATAATGTACAATAATATTTTGTGCAGTTTAAAAACCCACAGACATGGAATAACAGTAGTTTCCTTTAGACCTCAGACTCTTGGTCTCCAGTTCATCATCCAAAATACGACCATTACATCTGTTTTCACACTTTCAACAAGAATACAGGGCTTCAAGTTGACATGTTCTCCACTTATTTTCAATTTGGTTCTGGGTTTTGGTCTCTATATGCCGTAGTTTACCAATAGTCTAAGACTGGATACTCAAAGTTGCAAATCTTAGCTGTGATTGGCTCTGAACCTTTCTATTCTGTCTATTAAACTCATTAAATTCTACAGAATAACCTTTTAAGAGTAATCCTTATCTAAAGGGACGAAATGCACACAAGGCAGTAGCAGTAACTACTTTGAATTTACTGTAATTTGTTCAAACCAGCCTCTTTATGGCTGTCACAGACAAAAATTAGTGCTTTGTGATCTTTAAAGGGGGTTAAAAGGTGAAAAAAGTTATGTTGTGGTTTCTAAAATTTGTTCTCTGTTGTGGGAACAAGTCATCAGAAATACAAACCGGATGCTGAGCAGGAAACAGCAACACTGGCAAATTAAATAAAAGACTTAGCATGCAAAATCCCAAGGAGGTAAGACCCTGCTAGAGGAGACCAGACCTCATGTCAAAAGCAGATCTGCCACTGTAAGCTGCCAATTTGTAATTTCAATGAGCAGTAAACTGTCTTTTATTCATCGGTAGCCTGTGGGGCAATGCTCTGTAAATTAGGGATTGGTGAAAGAAGAAAAGAAGCCTTCTAGTCAACATATTCAGCATCGGAAAACATTTAGCCGAGACCACCGAACTCATGTCTGGGCTTCTTATAAAATACACCTGTTACTCAGACAGCCATTAAAAAACACGTACCAGTCGTGACTTTGTGTAATTGTTCTAAAGAAATGACAAAGCAGCCCAGAAATAACCGCAAAAAGGAGCACCGACATTTTCACTGGAATCGCCCCTTTTTGCCCGGACAAAGTGGCGCAAGCTCTTATTGCGCGTGCGTCGCCCTGTAGTAGCGCGTGGAGTTAACCAAGACTCCAGCAACAGAGGCGGCAGTGTGTGAAGTGTGTGTGAAATGTGTGTGCGGTAACAAGAGCCACTTCACAGCGTGTAGGAGAAACAGCGAGTTTAAAACGCGCTTGTACTCGGTGTTTATGAAGTAAAAACAGCTTTTAAGTGTACTGTAACTGATTTATTGACGCGTTTTTTCCCCCCTGAACCACTGAGCTCCTCCACGCTGAACAGGCTTTTGTTTTTACAGGAGAAAGAAAAAGGAGAAGGACGAGTCTTCTGCCATGGATAAGTCGCCAACTTGTTGATGTTGCCACTTCTTTATTTTGCTGTCATTCTGGGTAAGTTTTATTTGTTTACAGTTTCACTGCCTCTTATTTCTCTCTCGTTAGTCTCTAAAGCAATTTAATATATATCTAACTAGGGCATGTGAATCAAACTAATGAGAACATGGTATTCTCATTGGGGCTCAGCGTGGCTTTGTTGCTCAATGCAAATCTTATTATGCTAACTAAACAAAGTAATTTAGCTTTGGTGGTTTTACTTTGATAGTCGTATTACAGCTTAATAAGTTTGTTATGATAAATTGATCCTTCATTTATGTATCGAAGTGGTTCTACTGTCGGGAAACAGTTGAAATGTTGATGAAACAGAAACTAAAAAGAATAAATCAGATATTCAAAACGTCTGGTGCTTAATTAGATCATTTGAACGTCCCATAAACACAATCCCTAACAAATCTTTTCCTGTTTTGGTGGAGGAGGATTTGAGTCCATTTAAAGTCACTCACTGCAATTTAAAAAGAATTTGCTCAGTTTGGATAACAGCAGATTCGTTGCATCCCTTCCCGGTTTTCTCTCCAGTGTTTTCTTAAATCAAATTCCACACACACAGTGCAGTGAACAGTGACAAGAGGCGCTGGAAACCTGATGCAATCCGCTCAGTGGTTGGCATGCCTCGGGGAACCGAGGTGTTACTGAGCACATACCAGGTGTGAACAATTGATGACTCCGTGAAGTTCTCAGGAAATGCAGCGTGAGGTTTTGCAAAAGATCACGTTGAAAACAAACAAGAAGAAGACTCAGACAACAAAAATGAGGCGCTATAACTATTCTGGAAAAAAACCACCTCTATTCTAATGAACTTCATGCATTATTACCTGGTTGACTTTACAGTTATGACAGGTTAAATAACCTCTTCTGTGCAGATGTTTATACACATTTGCTAATCTTGATTCAACAAACATTTGTTAGACTTTATTTTTACATTAAATTTGGTCATCACACATATAATTTACAAGAAAATTCATGTATGGAGTATTAAGAACAAGCCTGACATCATGTTCCATGTTTATTTGTTTCTATTCATGGATACTGTCGTAAATCTTTCAGCTATAAATGGTTTTTCTTTTTTTAATACAGCATCTGCTATAAGAACCAGAGTTGTGTGACAAATAGCAGTGTACCCGCAGAGCAGCCATCTGTCTTTATATCTGTTTTAACATCTGTATCAACCATCTGAGCATAGCCAGTGCAGCATTTTGAAGCACTGGACTCACGCTAATATCTTAATGCAACAGAGATTAGACTGATACTTAATATGTGGTTATATTGAGAACAAACAGGGACAGGACAGAGCATCCTCTCAGGTATCGAAGGTGACACAGAGGTAGTTGCCAGCCAAATGCTCTTGATTACTCACATTTACTAGTAAGTAACAAGGCTTCCCGTTTATTGTAAAAAAGAAAGTGCAAAATAGAGCAAGTTGTTTTACATATTACTATTTAGATATTTAGATAATGGGCTGCAGCAAATATTTCTGTTATCAATTTTATTCAAATTATGTGATTATTTCCTTAGTTTCCTTAATAACTGTGTGAAATAGCAGTAACAGATTCCTGATGTGATGACTCAAGACGTCTTGATTTGTTAAACTAGCAGTACAAAACCTTAAACTATGCAGTTCATTGTCACATGACAGGGACAAATAGCAAATTCTCACATTTGAGAAGTTGGCAATGGGTCACTTTTAGTGTTATTGCTTGAAAAACTAGCTTGAATAATTAACCAAAACCACTTAAATTTGACTAATTGTTTAAGCTCTACATGTTATGTATATGTAGATGTTTCTTCCCTTTTGATATGCATACATCATCTTTGATGACAGCAGTGGAAAAAGTGGGAGTTTTTTAAAAATCTCATTCCCAACCCCAACTTTCGAACCGTGTTCTCTGTAATTTTTTAATGGAATTATCTTGTCACTACAGTGTCACATCATTGATGTAATACCCAAGAATCACTTTGATGCGCTGTCATGTGTGAGGACCTGGCACGCTCGCCATGAGAATTTGGCTTCTCTGTTTTCATTGAAGATTCCTTTCTGCTTCACTTCTGTGGGTGTGTTGTCTGCCTTACTGGAAACAGACTATATGTTACACCAGTTTAGGGACACCGAGACAGAAACAGAGTGGGGATTCGGTTATTGAAATAAAGAAAAAAAGGACAAAAGTTGTTTGTTTCCTGGACTAAGTTAAATGCATAGTATCATTTCACAGAGTAATCAAGAGCTCAGTGACAGCCATCCATAACATACTTAATGGGTCCTTAAAATTGGGAGGTTAATGCAATTGTCCGTCTAAGGTCTGTGCAGGATTCAGAGAATTCACTTGTGTAATTTGTCTTAATTTGGGACCATAGTGACCAGAGCTAATGTACTGCATAATTCTCCTAGGCTGTCAGCTATGCATTGGACAAACAGTCAGTTTACAACGTTGCTTTTCTTTCTGTACTATCTTTATGCTCAACTGGCTCTGCTTTAAGCAGATCTACATTCACATCCCCTTTGCACCACAAACCCATGACAACAGCCACCTCAGGGCACAGACTAACTGCTACTTACCACTCAGTTAAGCTTTTGATTAGCTTTTTGTCTCACCAGAGCTGTACGTCAAGCTATTACATCAACCTACTGCAATTATGTTGGAACAAAAACATGTTTTGTCTATCAACATTAAAAGGAACCAATAACAAGAAGGTTCAGGAGCAAAAACAAGTGCCTGGACAGCAAAAATAGCAGAAAATATTTGCGCATTGTCAACGAGCCCTTATTATTTTAATGATAGAGAGCTGTAAAAGACAGAAAAAAGAAACAACAAGATGGATGTGACATGTCCAGTTAGCAAGTTCACATGGTCACTCTTGTATCTGTGTTTATCCTTTTTTTGTATGTGTTTTGTGTATTAAGTAAATATCAACATTTAAACAAGAGTTGTACATGCATTGATAAAATGCCTCATTTTTTTTTTTTTTAAGTGCTGGGATCCTGCTATTTCTCAGCAGCTTCCCGTACACCCATAGGCAACTTCACAGATAGTTTTCAATTCAACAAATAGCCAGTATCCGTAAATGTCAAAGGAGTTGTAAATCTTTGAGCCCATTATATAACATCCATACAGGGTTGGTAACCAGCTGTGAGCTGAGTAGGGAAGTGTCTTCATACATAGCAAGCTAACTTCATCCATTAATTCCTTTTATTAATATTAGGCTATTTCTTTCTGGGAGGGGAGGCATTGTTAAGAATCATAACTTGTACTTGGTTAGCCTTGATCCCATAAGTTCTTATTAACATTCTTTTATCACCATTTCTCATTAAAATAGCTGGGTTGCCATGTAGCTATGCTATGAAATTAGACATCAATTAATCTTAGTCTTGTCTAATAAGCTGCGATTGGTGGGTTGCTTCTCTAACTGAAGGAAGAAGCTTTCTATGGGCACAACAAGAGACCTATTTGAATTGCCTAATAATCAGAGGTGGACAGTTAATCAGAAGTCTAAAACTAGGCTAACAACTCTTAAGGCTTCATACTTGTTTACTAAGATGACAGAAAGGACTCAACTAATTGGACCATGGATTTTGTGATTGATGGTTAATGCTACGGTCCATAAGGTGCCAGGGATCATATTTCTTCCACTGTAGTGCAAAACAGTATGTTACCTGCTCCTAGCAACCGGCACCATAGCCTTTGTGTTGACCTAAAATAACTTCAGCAGGATGAATACACTATGAGCTACCAAGTGGTTTAGGCAAAACAAAACAAGTTGGCATGAACCCGGATACAGTGTCAGGCTGAATGAATGAAGTAAAACAAACTGAAAGTTTGGCTTAGAAGGAACCTTGTGTTGCATCCACATTTATGTTTCCGTGCCTGATGACCCACTGTCCCGTGTCTGTACTTTACTTGTTTCAACAGAGCTGCATTGACTTCCTCTGTGTGTGGCAACAGCATGGCAGGAGTCTCATAGACAACATCCTGACCTGCTGTCTATTAGTCTTCACATGCCTGATGAAATCCTCTGTCCAAACCTTACAGCGACATGCATCAGCAAGTTTTTGTCTACGTGTTTCAGCAAATTATTAGCAACAGGGTGCTGTGTTTTGTCCCTTTCAGCATCTGTGTGTAATATATCACATTTTTGAAGGCAGTCTTGTCCATCTGTACTTTTCCAGAGGACAAGAAATAACTGGCTTAACATTTCTGTTTGGTTCTGCCAAAGGGAAATTGTATACACTAGATTACTACATAAATTCTCCCTACTGGCCATGCAAAAAATGTCCATATTTGTACTTTAAGTCTTCACACTTCTGCCGTGGAAATTAAACAATCAGTGCAAACACATCATTTTTCAAGATAAGACCAAAAAAGGGAGGTTTTGCTTGTGTTTTTGTTCTGCTGTGTATGTGAGGCAGCAAATGCTCTCAGAGGAGAAAGTTTATTACGTCCGTTGACTGATTGCAGTTAGTACTCACTCTACAAGTAATTGTTTTATTCCCCTCTTGACCATATGGCAGGCGGAGTGCTTGCATTGAACACCTGCCTTCCTCAACACCCATGTGTCTTGTTATGGTGCAGCTTATAGTTTAAAATGTCTTCTTTCTTATGGCCACATTGCCTGTCTGTAGGAGTAGTTGACTTGTATAAACTCACAACATCACAAGATAGTACAAAATGTGTTTTTCTTCTTTTCAATGCTTGTGACATCTGCAACATGCAGTTGTGTGTATTTAACAGCTGCATCTGTCGTTGTTTGGAAAATGAAATGTTTGTTTTTTTGTCAGTAAATAGGATGTTTATGTTTGTGTTGTGCCATTGCTGTGTTTTGTATCCGTCTCTGTATTGGTCTGTGCAGCAGTTTAAAGAATGTCTTCATGTGTGTGTGCCTTTTTTTGTTTATTGGGGATTTTGTGAGGCGTTTTTTAAGTTTATTTAAGTCAAAGCACGAGTGTGTACTCACATGTGAGCCTGTGTGTGCTGTATTTCAGCAGAGGGGCAGCAGCATAAATCATTGATTAACAGGGCCATGGACAGAGATCAGAGGTGGGAAAGTAATTAGGGTTCAGTTATTCCCTGCTTTCTCTCCCCAACTCAACATCAGGCAGACAGACAGTGTGTGTGAAAAGTATAGAGTATTAGTCTTTATGCATCCTTATCTGCCTATCATCCACCACCAGCTACCCGCTCTTTTAATTTAGATAACCTAAAGGTCAACATTTTTGAAGCTGGCCAAGATAACAAGTGGCTGCTACAGCTAATAAATCCAGATGCTTGTGTATGTGTGTGGTTGGTGCTGGTTCGAACAGATAGCATGTTTTGTATTATAGTTATACTTAGTTATATTTGCATGTGCTTTATTAAAAAAATGATGGCAAAAAATTTAGTGATAACATACAGTGCTCAAAGAGCTCAATTGATCCGTTCACATCCATCCAATCACAGGTGCTCAAACTTTTTTGGAAGTGACTAAGCCATCTAAAAAAATTTAAATGTTTAAACTTTTGGGGGTTTTAGATCTGTTTTGTTTAATAAAATAATCTATGACTGTAGCCTTAATTGTTGCCTACATGCCTAAACTGCAGCCAACTGTTTTTTGACCACTTAGGGAAACAATATTGAAACTACATGGATTACATATGACATAAAGATGAATGGTTCATCATAAATAGAAAATATTTGATGCTTGCTTTAAGGTTGTAGATTTGGGAGTGTTTATTTTGTGTGTTTCTGCTAATTTTCTCTTTGATTAGTGTCTGCATATTTGAAAGTAGTTGCTGCCAGGGTTCAAAAGTCCAGAAGCTACCAGATCCATATTCTGTGTAATCATGAAACTTCATATGTGTTGTGTGATTTGTAGCCCTGTTTACCATGTGTTTATAAATAATCTTGCAGCACCTTTAGTTCTGTCTGTTGGCAGGCCTGGTGGCAGAAGGTATGCAGCGGCACGTCTCACTTGTCAAAGCATGTGTGAGAGAAGGATTAACATGGTGCAGTGAGGCAGCGTCCTGCAGCTGGTAACATTAGCTGTGTGGGAAATGCAGAGGTACCACAAGGGGAATTAGCTCAAATGGTAGAGCGCTCGCTTAGCATGCGAGAGGTAGCGGGATCGATGCCCGCATTCTCCAACAAGCTTTATCTTTCTCTGAGGGGAGAAAGGAGGAGAACACTTATCATTGTCAAGTGAACAGAATAAAGAACAGAGGAACCTGAACTGAAGAGAAAAAAGATGTTAAACATCTGTTTTCTGGCCGCTGACTGAACTGAGATGTGGTCACTTCTGCAAACCTGCACTTTGATTCATGAAACTTGTCTCACCTTTCATCAGATGTTGGTGAGGCAGCAGGTTTCAAATTACACAACATGATACATGTGTACTTCCTGTGTAGACAGGAAGTTAGAGGACGAATCATAAAGGAGTGGAGCTCCTCCTTGTGTCAGGAAAGCAGCAGGTGAGCTCTGAGCTGAGCGAGGCCTCAGGTGTCTGATCTGCGTCTCTCCTGCAGGTATCTGCGTCGCAGATCCGGCTCAGGTGTCGGTCAGCCTGCCGCTCAGCGTGGACGTCCCGCTGCCTTATCAGGTGGTCAGAGGAGAACAGCTGGAGCTGAAAGGCTCCGTGTACAACCAGCAGGTCGACGACATCATGGTACCGGCCGCAGTCAGCTACCCATGATTCTCTGCCCCGAGCTCGCTGTCGCAAACGTGTCATGGTGGTTTTGTTTGTCTCCTCAGTACTGCGTGACGCTGACGGTCGGCCCGGCTCTGTGCCTGCTGCAGTCCAAGCCGGTGGCCGGGGGGGCGGGGCTACACACCACCACCTGCAGCTGGAGCCGCCTGAGTTCGTCAGGGGTTGGGAAGGTGACCTTCACCGTGCTGGGCCTGGAGCCTGGAGAACACACCCTGACCTTCACCCTGAAGACACGGGGTGGACAGAGAGACATCCTGGAGAAGAAGCTGCGAGTGGTGGTACGTCCCCGAGTCAGAAACACAGACTGAGCTCAAAGGGCTCGGCGTTCGGACGCTTTATGAACATTCAGTCACTGTCTCTTATGCTGGTTGTGTTTCTAGCCCGAAGGAGTGAAGAAGGAGCTGTTTTCTGGAGGAACTTTGGACCCACAGGGACTCTACGGTACATCTACTGCTCTGCATCAGCCAGATGTTTCTGCTCCAGCAGCAGCTCAGTGTTTGTTTGTGCTATGTGTCGCT
>JAPZDT010000021.1:26263722-26279841 GCA_029814675.1 Acanthurus coeruleus | reverse complement strand
TCTCCTGATCAGGACGCCTCGAGTCTGTGGATTGGTGGGGAGGCCTGTCAATCACTCACACACCTGCACAGACTCTGCTCCTTCTAAAGCCCTGATGTCTCTTCTGTTGAAAGAGCGATTGTGTTGGATTTGTGTGTTCAGAGACGCTGAGCTGAGATTACTGTTCACCTGTTTGGTGTCGTCATGAAACGGATTCACTTCTGTCTGTTAATCAGCTTTAATCACCTGTAAAAACACACACATCCGCCCGCCTGACAGAGGCAGCTTCGGCTCTAATGAGTCTTTATCGTAACATTTGAAACCACATGAAGCAAAACCACACACACACACACACACACACAGGGCTCAGGTGGCTCTACCTGTCTCGTGTCTCCAGGTGTGTTTTAATCTCTCTGTGGTCTCTGCGGTGTCAGGTATCAAACGTTCCGCCTCACCTGAGGCCACGAGGCTTCCAGGAAGGAAGCGAAGGCGGCGCTGTCTCTGCCGACTGATGCGGTCGAGCTTCAAACACACCTTCAAAACTTCTGAGAGACAGGCAGCTGAAGGAGGCCGGATCAGAGTGCGGGGGAGGCGTATAAAAACGGACGCACCTGAAGGCAGCACAGGGAACGGAGAGGATCTGCTGCCTTTCATCGCTTCAGTCACTGTCAGGTCGAAGCGTTTCTTTCTCCTCTGAGAAGCAGATCAGCTACTGTTGGACAGAAACAGCAGAGTTACTTTAAATTTAAGAACAAGTTGAGAAAAGTCAAAGTCGGATCGTTTAAAAACTGTAAGTCAGAATAGAGAAGCTGAAGAACTGATCTGAGCAGATCTGACTCGGAGGTTTCTGCAGGTTTCCTTCCTTCAGAGCGACAGACGGAGACAGAGGAGGATCCAGTGATCGATAGTTGACAGAGGAGTGATTGATCGGTCGATCCGAGGATGTGGATGTGGCGTGGCTTCCTGTGTGTGTCTCTGGTCTGCGGTCTGGCTCTGGACTCCAACACCATCAGATCCTCCAAAGAGACGACGCTGCAGAGCTCTGAGCTGCCGGTAAGAGGAGGAACATTCCCCGAGTGTCGGCTTCTCCGGCATGTTGGAGCCTCCATCCGTCAGTCACAGCTTCTTCACAGCTTCATTTACAGACGAAGCAGAGGCAGAGAGCACAGGTTCATCCAGCAGCAGCACGCGGAGAGGAGCTCTGTTCCTGCCTCTGAATATTTCACTTTTTACAAAATAATCAGTCTAAGTTTTTTCTTTTGCAGTTTTCATGTTAATCAGTCAACATAAATCCTGTCAGCATCACGCTTTATCGATTCTCAAAAGAAAAAAATATAATCCGAACTTCCAAAAAAGCAGACCTGCTCTTGTAGAAACACCTGCTCTTCAGTTTGGATGTGTCTCTCTTAAACAACCTGAGATCTTCTCAGAGGCCGGCGGCCGCAGGTATGAATGACAGACGTCGTAGGAGCTTTGAGGAGACAGTAGAGGGCAGTGGAGAGCTGAGGGCTGCAGGGTGGGGTGGTTTGGACAGGTACAGGTGGGACGGCTGGTGTCTCAGCAGGTGAAAACTCTCGCCTGTGACCGTGATGCGTTCAGGTGTCTGTAAGAACATCCATCAGCTGATCAGCTCGTGTTTTTATGAGCAGGATCCTTCTTCTGTCCGTCCAGACTCTGAGGTTTGAGGAGGATTTCATCATCTTCATCGACATGTCTGCTCATGTATGATGTCACTGATGATGTAAACTCCCCCTGATTGGTGCGTTTCTGTCCGTCTGCGCAGTTAAAAATGGTTTGACCCTTTTAATCAGCTGGCAGTAAACAGGAAGTAGAAGCAGGGAAATCAGATCTGACGGAGCGAAGAACGAGTGTGAAAGCTGCACAGATGTGATCCGGGGAGTTTTTCCTCAGGTGGACGCACACCTGGATCTCTGAGTCAGATCACACCTGTGTGCTGTCATGTGACTGCTGAGGAACTGCAGTGCTTCATGAATTCACATCTTTGCAGGTGAATTCTGACTCGAGCTCCACGTCAGCCGGGTTTTTATTTAAACTCGTAATTTTAAACCTTTTTGGCCTGAAGGTCCTCAGAACGACACAATGTGCGTGAGCAGGTTTTTTAAAATGTGAATTTTCTTTCTCACCTTTATTTTCAGAAACAGAAAAACGAAGAGAGAAAAATAGAAAAATCTAAAAAAGCAGAGAAAATGATCGTAACAACGACGTGACAACAGAAACAAAACAGACTCGTCCGATGATACAAAACTTCTTGCTTCACTTACGATGAACTTTGAACTTCACAAACTTCACATGAATTCAAGTCCAAAGTCATTGGAGCTAATTAACTCTTATTATTAGCACCAAATCTCACGGTTTTCTCTAGAAAACTTCTTTCGAATTTTGAGTTTTGCATCAATTTTTGTTAAGAGATTAAAAGACGCCGAGTGTAAATGAGGTTTGACTTCAGTTTGTGGTGAAAAACATTTTCTGTTCACAGCAAAGTTCAAAGTTAAATGTGTTTAATGAAGTTCAAAGTTCAAAGTTCATTTCTGCTTCTGTCGTGTGACATCACTCTGACCTGTCCGTCATGATCGTTCCCTTGGCGACCAGGTGGATACACGGCAAAGAGACACGAACTCCAACTCCAACCGAGACTCGACGCCGACGTGTTCAACACCTGAATGCAACGCACCACAGGTCAGTGACAGACAGACAGGCAGGCAGGCAGACAAGCAGACAGACAGACGGACAGGCAGACAGACAGACAGGCTGACAGACAGGCAGACAGACAGACAGACAGGCAGGCAGGCAGGCAGGCGGGCAGTCAGACAGACAGACAGACAGACATCATGAGGTAACTTCAGCAGTTTTACAGATTACATGGGAGAACATCAGTAGCAGAAAGTAACTAAGTACAAGTACTTTCCTTCCTTTGTATCCCTCAGAGGGGGAGCTGCAGTAACAGAGCTCAGAGGAGACCTCAGGACACACAGGTGGACAGACACACGGACACGGAGGCAGACAGACAGATCAACACAGACGGCTTCAACAGGACGAAAGGTGAGCGACAGGCTTCAAAGTGTTTCACCTGAGTTCAGGTACGAGAAAGAGCACGAGTGTTTTTTTTAACGCGTCTTTGTTCTCACAGGATGACAAACTGATGATCTGACAGAATCTGATGAAACCGTCAAATATTTATCTATTACACCTCCACTCTTCAGCGCAGTGCAAACTCTGTTCTGTCTTCCAGCTCCGGAGATGTCCAGCTGTGTGCGGTCCGGCGACTGTGCAGCCGGTCTGTGCTGCGTCCGGTACCTGACCGGCAAACGGTGTCAGAGGATCCCGGTGGAGGGCGAGGCCTGTCTGCTGCGAGGCTCCACCAAACTGAGGAGGAAGCTGGGACGCTGCGACTGCGCCGCGGGGCTGTCCTGCACCGCCGTCAGCCGGGCGGAGTCAGGGAAGGCCAAAGGTCAGGGGGTGTGTCAGCCCAGCCAGAGACAGGCCCAGAGGAAAACAAGGCATTCTGGGAAGAAGAAGAGGACGACGGAGAGAGGCTGCTGACGGATTCATCAGAAACTCTGTAGTATTTGTACACATTTAATTTAAACTTTGGTTCAGTTTGTAGAAAAATGTTGTTGTTTGAAACTTAACTTGGTCTGAGCTCTGACTGTGCGTGGATGTCAGCTGACCTGACACCTGTCCTCATCACACCTGAGAGATGAAGGTTTTCCTGCACACAGCCACAGGAGAGCAGAGCGACTGTCCTTCAACTCTGAAATGTTTCCTCCATTCCTGTTATTTTAGTGAATAAATGTTACTCGTCTGTAGTTCATTAAAATAAAGATTTGACTGTTGACTGTTTTTTTCTCTTTGTGATTCAAGTCATATTAAAGATGGTCCACCAAACAATAATGATAATAAGCAGGAAACAGCATTCTGTCAGAATACTAAGCTGCTTCTAGTTCTGACTGTCGCAGCTGAATCATCAGTCATAAACTGTGTTAATTAATATCTAATTTAAAAAATCACCAGTAAAATGTTTTTTCAGTTCATAATTAAGATCTTAATCAAAGGATGAACCGGACTTGAACTGATTCATCCTTTACAACGTGATGAAAAGTGAATCTCTGTTGAGCAGAGCCTGGCTGCACGCTGTGAGGCTGACGAGCTCCCCCTGCTGGACACTGACGGCATCACAGAAGCTGATGTGAATCAAGTTTGTGCAGAAAGGTTTTCAGTTACGTTTCTTCACAAAAACAACGGAATTTAATGATGAACAACGTTGAATTATTGTACTCACATCTTTCTGATTAACTCTTGAATGAGACTTTTCTTGTTGCCGTCAGCAGATTTAAGTTTTCAATTAAAGACTCCTCTCATACTTTTAATGTATTATTATGGTTTAGCCAAAAGTGAATCCAGACTGAACTTCACGTACAAATATGAATGATTTTGAGTCTTTTGGGATCATGAACTTTCACTAACTCTTGACAGTTTGTCACAGTTTTTAGTTCGGCTCCTTCGCTCGTTTGTTTGAGTCTTTAACGAGGCTAAAGCGACCAACTGCTGCTACAAGTCTGAACCACGAGCACACGGTGCTAACGGTGCTAACGGAGTGTGTACGTGCGTTGCTAATGGTGCTAACGGTGCTAACGGAGTGTGTACGAACGGTTACCGGGTGTTCAGTCTCACATGCAGGCTAATACTCATAGTTTTGACCCGGTTCGCCGTTCGTTTGTGTAACTTTACTCGTCTCTGTCACATTTATCACTGTGACATTTAGCTGCTAAACTTAAACGAACTAGCATACATGCTAACCGCTTTAGTTAGCATAGTTCAAACGTCCAAAACAAATAAAGGGAGCAGGTTTATCCAAGAACATCATCAAATAGTTTTCAGTCAGCAGTGACTCATATGAACATGTGAGGGTTTATGTAAATTACTTTTATATCCTAAGTTTTAGCCTGTTAACGGTGAAAATGTGACCTTTATCATAAACTTTATTGTCTCAAAGGAAATGGGTTTTGGTCCTGAAGTGTGAAGCTCAGCTGCACATCCAAACATCCGTGTGACACAAAGACAGGACCGTCGGATCACAGGAGGGACAAAACCGCAGTTTTTCATCTGTTTGTAACACGATTCTTCACTTTGACTCTGCAGTTTTCACCAGATTTGCTCCAGATTGTGGTCAGATCATGTAGAAAGATGTGAACTGATGGTTCACCATGTAAGTTCAGTGTTTGGAAAGAACAGGTCCTCTGGGGTTTAAGTGGTTTACGGTTCCTGGACTTTGACTTTCAACATAGTTTCATATCTTTAACATCCGTCGACACAACACTGAACCTGCACAGACCAGTTCAGACTGGACTTCAGCCCAGGCGCTGGTTTGACCTGAATACAGGGGTTTTTTGTAATCGGTTTAATGTTAGACAGCAAAACATGCGTAAGTTGTGACATCATCCCACCTGCACGACACTCAGGTGTCTGTTACCTGTGTGAGGAACATTCTGTGTTACAGGACACGTGGGAACCCTGTTAGCCTGAATTAGCTTAGCTTGTATTTGAAGAAATGGAAAAGAACATGAAGTTTCTGCTTCTTCGGGACCATTCTGGACAAAAATCTAACCCAAAGCCAACTGCTTAACCTCCTGAGACCCTGCGTACTCATGAGTACATTAGATTTTTGCTTCTCTGCACCATTTTACTTCATCTTTTAAAACTTTCACCCATCGTCCCCGTATGAGCACATTTTTTTGCAAAAACTACTTCTTGTACAAAGACAAATTTTAGTTATTATACTTATTAGGTTAAAAACGTAGGTCCTACTAATCCCAAATAGCTGGGAGAAATAAAAAATGCACACCAAACAGAAACTCGGGTCTCAGGAGGTTGTGATGTTAGTGATGTAATACACAACCACTCAGCACTGTGTTGACATTTCCAGGCTGAAGTTGTGTTGCAGGAGGCATCGGTGACTTTCTCCACATGCTGACAGTCACAAGACCTTTTCTTCCTCTGCTGGCTCTGAATACTGGACATCATCAAGCTGCCGGTGTTTGGTCTGAATACAGAGAACCTTTGTTCTTCATGTTCTTCATAGAAGTCGTCGGTCTCATCCTGGAACCATTTCCAGCAGTCACCTCAGAGCAGTGTGATCTGTGTTTTGACTCGGTGGTAAAACTTGGTATGTTCACACAAACAGCAACACTGAACTGCTGCAGAAACCGTTAATGTTTAAGACTGAGGCGTTTGTGCTGCTTCCAGAGTCGGATGTGATTCATTCTGATGAAGTTCAGGAGCTTCAGCACATTCGTTAAACACTGAGGATGTAAACGCAGCTGTGAGACGATCCTGTCAAACCTGCATGGATTACTCTAAACTCTTGACATTTGAACATTTAAGAAACAAAAAGCACAAAGTCTCTGTTGTCAAGGCAACTTTTCTGTTTTGTTTTATTTTCTTATTAATTTTCTGACTTAAAAAAAAAAAACCGTCGGGACTTTGTGGAAAAAACGTTAATGCAAAAGAAACTTTCAAAGGCCAAGTCACAAATGCAGCAACATCATTTCAACAACAGAATAAAAAAGAGGGGATGGGGAGGGGGAATCAGCTGAATTTCCATCAATAGGAATGTTGAATGATGGGGGCGGGGCCTACAGGGGTGGGGCTAAGGGGCAAGCAGGAAGGGTTAAGTGCTGGAGCTCAGAGCTGTCCGCAGTCGGCGATGGCGATCTTAGACGAGGTTTTGCCGTTCTGGCTGCCGCAGCCCTCCATCTTCTTCACCACATCCAACCCCTCAACCACCTTCCCGAACACCACGTGCTTCCCATCAAGCCTGCAGGCAGAAGGAGGTGATGAGAGACAGACAACTTTATGTAGCCACACCAGGTTAAGATTTTAAGAGTTTTGTTCAAGACTGACGCGTTCATAACTGTGTAAAAACAGACACTCAGTTTAACTTGAACATGATGGGCAGAAAAACTGGTCGAAACTGATCTGCTTGAAGCCACCGTTAGTACGGGAGCAGCTAGATGGCTGGAGGGGCTTCGAAGATACAGAGTCACACATTTAAATCTGATCCAGGCCAACAAACTGAATACTTTGGTGCCAGTGGCTTACAGCAGGTACAGCATTCAGGTAGGCTGATAAACGTCTGCCGTGGCAGCTGAACTCCCCCCTCAGGTTAAAAGAAAATGGTGCAGAACCTGCTTGATCTTTTAAAATAAAAAAATCTAGTAATTGTAAAGGCTGCAATTTGAAACAAAGAGTGCAACTGGAAAATGCTGCAAATGATCTGTTGGTGCTCTCAGTCTGGTTGATGTGATGCAACTTCTGCTGTGCAGAGGTTTGTGGGTCAAGAGCCAGAAAAGCATGCTAGCTTGCACACTGCTAAATGCAACCAGATACAACAGGACAGCTGAGTGTTTTTGGCATACGGTCTGACACACTGGACTCATCAAATCTCTTTCCAGCAAACTGGAGAGGAGGGAGTTTCACGAACAGACAAGAGGGCCAGTGTTTGGATGTTCGCTGAACATTTTCACAGCTCGCTCATGTTTGTCCAGCTGATTGATGAACTACAGTTCAGACAAATAAGATGGCAACAAATCTCTTGAGTCGGTTTCTTTTCCATTACTGAGGACAATATTTCACTTTACTTTTTTTATTTTCCCATCAAAAACAGTCCGAGTTCTTTTCAGTGAGTTACTTTTAGTTAACGTTCCATCCTGTCTGTGAGTAGATTCGTCTCTGAACACACAGATTTCCACATGACACCGCCGCCATGGTTCTCGGGCTCTTACCAGTTTGTCTGGGCAGTGCAGATGAAGAACTGGGATCCGTTGGTGTTTGGTCCAGCGTTGGCCATGGACAGGATGCCCTCACCTGTGTGCTTCAGGCTGAAGTTCTCATCAGCAAACTTGTTGCCATAGATGGATTTTCCACCAGTTCCGTTGTGATTGGTGAAGTCACCTCCCTGTGTGAAGAGACAAACACACACACTTCATCACATGAGGTCAACAAACCGATCCGAGCCAGACCAGTGTGACACTGGCTGACCAGAGGATGGCGCTAAAACATCAACACATTCATCTCCCCTGTGGAAGAGCCAAGTGATGGAGATAAGTTCTGATGTGAAGTGTTTGGAGGTTCAACTGTGAAACAGCGCCATCTTCTGTGTGTCCTGCTGCTGTCAGATTAGTCATTTTCTGAAGTGTTTTTAAAGTATGCATAACAAGGGCAAAACTTGGGTTACAGGTTTCTATGGAACTAATTTTGGTAATTTGCTAGTTAATTTATTGACTAATGATCTGAGAACAGCTGGTTCAGGCTTCTGCAGCCTGATTTTAAGCTCAAAATCCTCAAACGACACTGAAACCTTTCACCTCCAACCAATTAAAAAAAGAAAAATAAATAAAAAGTGAGGCATAACAAGCTAAGAACCCATTTGCATGGCTGCATTACCTGGCACATGAAGCCGGGGATGATGCGGTGGAAGGTGGAGCCCTTGTAGCCGAAGCCCTTCTCGCCGGTGCAGAGGGCACGGAAGTTCTCAGCGGTCTTGGGCACCACGTCGTCACGGAGCTGCACACACACAATTAAGAGTCAGATGGGTAGGAATCAACTGTTAGTTTTAAAAGATTAACAAAGAGAAACTGAGACGATGAAGTTGTGAAATAATTAACACGTCAATGACTTAACATTTGGCTTGTTGCCACCGAGGCATCAAGCTAAAACCAGAGCAGGTACATCGAGATAAGGTGCACTTTGTCCTGTGAAGCAAGCGACTTAAAAGGACATCTGTACAAACAGAAAAACGGTACGTGACACCAAGCCTGAAGTCTCACCAAAATTAAACCTTTTGTAAAACAAAGATTGCATAAATCAAAAAAAGAAAAAAAGAAAACAGAATAGAAAAGAAAACATTAATCCATGGGTGAGTCACTCAGTAAATCTAATTATACCTCAGAAGAGTCAAATCAAGTTCAGGAACACCTGTGTAGCCTGCAGCTACAAGTTCCAGCCCATTAAATACAGATCAGGTTATCATGCGGCTAGCATGCAGTAGTTGTGTTCGGCATGGTGAAACATGAATGCAGCAATGCACCACACTGGATATCTGCATGCCCTGCACAGCAGTGACGCTACTGTGCAAGTATGTTCAGAGGGAGGGGGCGAGAGGGGGATGCAGCAGACGGGCTGGTATGTGGTGAGAGCTGCAGCTGATCTCAGAACAGCATGTACAGCCTTCCACCTGCTCGGCGGCAACAGAACCCAACCTTCATAATTCAAGAGCTGCCGAACTGACACCAGGAAGGTCTGGTTGCCATGAGCACGCAGGAACGTCACCAGAAATTAAAAACTACACCGTTAAGCTGATGAGTCGAGCCGAGAGCCCTGCAGCATTCAGGCTGGAGGTCACACGGTTCACATGTAGCTTAAAACTCGTACCATAAACCGGGAACGCCCATTACGGGGCACAGCTGCAGCCATGTCCACAAAATGGCTGGACGCGTTAGCTAACATGCTAACATGCTAGCTGCTTCCGTGAAAACGCGCGGTTATAAATAGCCTGTGTGACAATGGCTCCAGTGTTAAACCGTCATCCGTTATGTAACGACATGCTTATTCACCGGAGACACAAAGGGATAAAAGTATCCTGGTTTCTTCGACTATGTACCTACATCCGCATTTTTTTAAAACCATGCAGATACAGCCCCCCCACCCCCACCCACCGACCGCGCCACCGCCGTGGAACTTTCCAGAACTGCCCTTCCGCCTGTGAGCGCTGGAACCGGCGCGGTTTGCGTCGGCGGCTAACGAGCCGAACGCGTTCAGCAACGTTTAGCAGTCGGATGAGTCCAAACCGTCGGAGCGCCGCACCGAGCCGATGTGGCGGCTGCAGCTCGCGGGCGGCAGCAGCCGCCGCTCCCGGTGACGCTGGCGGAGGTTTCCCGGGTTCGCCTCAGGCCGCGAGCGCTGCAACAAAGACCAGCGCCAGCTGCACGCGCCGCCCGGGCCCCTTTCTCTGCGCGGCTAACGGACGCCGAGCTCCGCCGGTTAGCTGCTGGAGGCGAGCTGCGGTCCGGCAGGCCAACCTTACGGGTCAGACACGGGCCGCGGGGCCCTTGGGCCCGAGCGTGGAGGAAGCAGTTCTGGTCCAGAACCTGAAGAGGGTTCAGCGTCGGCGGAGAGACCTGAATGTGCTGCAGCTAACACGGAATAATGACTTTAAAGTCTGTTTTGGAGAAATTCGCGTCACATGAAAGATTCTGGTGATCAGTTACATTCACTCCCGTTAAAAATGTGAAAACTTCACACCTACAACATAAAATAAATCAATCAAAAAATAATAAAACTGCATCCGTGCTAACGCGAACAGCGTGGAGTTCCGCTATCAGGTCCGCAAGCTAACGCAGCGCAGCGCTGGCTAAGAGCCACACACACGTGCACATGGTCCATTCAAGACCACCGAGCTCGTGACAGCTCGGCCGACGGAAACTCTCCTGTTTCAGGTGCAAATTCACCTTCTGCGCACAAAGTAACGCACGCAGCGACACGAGGCAGAGGGGATCGGCTAAGATCCGGTGGGGTCTGACGGACGGCAGCCGAACATGGACCCGACCGTCGCAGCGGTACTCGGTACTCTTCGCATCACGGGCTGGCTTACCTCCATCACGACGCGGCCCATGGCTTTGCCGTCACCGGTGATGTCAAAGTAGACTCTGGGTTTGGCCATTGCAGCGGCTGATCCGGGAGGGTGGATATAACGGTTTTCCGGCGAGAGAAGTCGAGTGGTCACAAGAAACCGAAAAAGATGGAGAAATGTGGATTAAGTTTATATAAGACGCCGGTGGGCGGAGTAAGACCGCGGCTAACCAATCGGTGACGCTGAATATTTAACTGGCACCTCTTTTAGCGAATCAGCAGCCAGAATAGACGAACCGCCCTTTTTTTCTGGTCTGGAAATACACGGACAAATTTTACGCTCGTTTGTTTTTAACATCGCAGTTTCCCGCGTGGGCGGAAGTTGCCAGCTGACAGGGGCTCAGGCGCACGACGGGAGCCTGGCACCGCCCTCTTCCGCTGTCCCGGTCGCAAAACCAAGCGCGTGCGCGCCGCGGATCATTGATAGCTCGAAGCTCCAATACGCGAAGCGCACGCGGGGAACGAACGACAAGTCCCGCAGTCAGCGCACGCTGCCGCCGCCACGCGCGATCACGCGGTCAGGGTGCGGTCCTGTTGTCCGCACAAAAAAAGAACAAGTTATCATGGAAAGTTCATGTCCGCAGTTTGTGTCTGAAGCGCATCGAGCGCACGTTAAAGTGACGTCACAGGCAGCAAACAGCCGCGCACATCGCAACCGTTAACCGTCAGAACACAAAGGAGGGTCGTCTGTGCGGAAAATGATTTTATTAACAGGATCATTTACAAACAGCGCACAGTTTCCTCAGGGTGTGTTTGTTTCATATGAGCCCGTCGGCGACTTTCAGAGGCAGCAGATCAGAACTTCTCCAGATGTTCCTCCTGATCCTGCGTGACGCGCGGAGGACAAACACTTCCACGCTGTGTGCTGCATTCACGGTGACTGACAGTGACACACTCCGTGTCCTGGACTCTCCTGCCTCCACATGTCTGAAACCTCCCAGACCGCCTGCAGCTCGCGCACACAGAGCCAAACACTCCGATCAAAGAGAGAAAAAGATGAAATAAAACTCCGAACAGCTGGAGTGACGTTTGTGATGCGTTACCGATCACACGCGCTGACCTCCGCCGCTTCGGTACCTGGATCCTGTTAACCAGGCGGATTTCTGCCCGGTTTTTAACTTTACATTACAGTTTTCATCAAACTAGTTACCTTAATTTGAAAGTAATAAATTACTTTAAAATATCACTGTGTGTCAAAAGCAATGAATTACTGATTACACCAGCCCACATTCACTTTGTTTTCACCAAACAGCCCAACTTCAGAAGTGAATCTCGGCATTTAAAAAAATGGAGGCACATAATATTCTTTAAATGGCGAATAATCAAAGCGCACAAGTCCAACTCGACTGTAGTTAGTTACAAATCCGGTGGGGGGCGGCATTGCAGAGCCTGATGACGGTCTCCGTTTGACAGCAGTCCCCTCGGCTCCCCTGGACTTGAACGCACCTTACTGCAGTGTGTCCGTCCTTTCCCCTGAGAAACTCGAAGTAACGCGAGTATCTGCAGGTAGAGGACGTTGAGTCTGACTCTGCTGCAGCCCTTTTGCCATGACGTCAGAATCGATTCTTCTTCGAGGGTTTTTTTTCTTGTCACATTGGCTGAAAGTGGCCTCGATAAACTCTTAAAAAAACATGCGTGAACACTTAGTTTTAGGTTGTAACGCGTTACTGGACACAGTAGCTGTAATAGTATCACCAGAATTTTAACAGTAATGTGTTCCATTACTCTGTTACTGCCTAAAAGTAATGTGTTGCTGTAATGAGTTAGCTTTGTGATGTGTTACCCGTAACACTGGTAAACGTCCGAATGAAGACGTTTTAAACGTCTCGTTTCTGTTTCAGCAGAGAAAATAAACACAATTTAATAAAATCCAAAAACAAAAAATGTCCAAACGAGGCGGAGTTTGTAATATGAGCGTCATTAATGACGATAAAATGGTGATGTAGACATGCGGACACTAGGGGTCGCTGTTAATCAAGAATCATGGTGTGTTCAAGAGTTTCCCGAGTTGTAGGAATAAATACTTGCATCTTTCCAGGCCGATGTTTCTGTCTGTCCACCTGACAGCATCCGTTGTATTTTAGCTGCTGTGTGTAAAAGTATGGATACAGTTCAGTGTGAAACTTGAACAGAGGATATGAAGTTTTTGTGTTTCTACGTTCCATTGACAATATTCAGTGCTATATTCTCTTTTGAAGGGCCTTTGGCTCGGCTCGGCTCGGCTTGGCTCTGGTCTTCACATCTGATTAAACTCAAAGTCAAAAGGTTCATTTAGCTCAACGCGACAGACGAAACCCTGATGGAGAAAAGAAATAAAGTCAGGTTTTAAGCTACCTGGGATGTAGCATTAGCAAAGAGCAAGAAGCTAACATGTTGTTAGCCAGGCTAAACAACAAACATCTTACATATTAAACAGGTTAAAGAAAAACTAAGAATATTAATCCCTAATGTTAATCTGTCATACAGGAGCACAACGTTCATTAATATTAATATTTAGGTGGATTTTTTTTTTATGAGCTCTGAAAGAAAAAATCTCAGCCAGGATTTAACTGTGTTGTGTTTTTGTGTGTTCGTTTGTTAGTTTGCAGGTTTTATTTGCATGTTCCTCCTGCAGCGTGATGTGGATCCTGAGAGTGCGGCGGTTGGTGACGGCGGTGGTCTGGTATTGATCACTGACCTTCAGTGACCTTTGATGACCTCTGGCTGATGCTGGCAGACCAGCACCATGGCGACGACATAAGAATGAGCGTCTGTCCTGTGATGTTTCAGCCGGTCAGGAAAAAGGGAGATTTTCCATCACAAACAGGTTCAGACGGCAACATTTCACATGAAAAACCCTCACCCTCTCACTCAGAGACAAAGACTCAGATTCACTCACAACTTGCAAGTTTGTCACATGAGCTAACATGGCTGAGAATCTGCTGCCGTGGCTATGCTAACAGCTATGCTAGCAGCTCTGTAAGGCTGCACTCAGGCTGAACATGCTAACCTGCTTACAGTAATCATGTTACTGCTTAACATGTTAGAATGCTAAGCTAATGGGATGATGGGAATGTCATCAGCTCTGCAGGTATTTGGCCATAAACCAGAGCACTGGACACACTGACCTGATGATGGCGCTGTGCGAAGAGCCAGAGAAAAGAGTCGGGAGGAATATCAGAGACTCAGTTTGACTCACAGCGTTACAGTCGGGATCTCCGACAGGGCAAATAAAAACACACTAACATCTTCACTAATCAAGTTACGGCTGAACTTTTGAGACAATTGCAAAAGATTTTGAAGGTATTTCTGATAAAGTGGCTGCTGAGTTTTCTGTCGTTCCAGCTTCAGTTTTCAAACATGAGGTCAATAATATTGATCACATCAGTTTTCACTACAGTTTTTATGTTCCTCCCTCCAACTTATGAGCTTTCATACCAAACATGCAGTTAATACATGGACTCTGTGTGTGTGTGTGTGAGAGGTCATTGAAAGCACCACATCCTCCTGCGTGTCTTTCCAGTGTGTGTTTATTAAATTACAAAGGTTATTATTATTATTACTGTTATTAGCATCATTACTGAATCATACAGTGTGATCATGTACAGTTTTCTGTTTCCAGCAGCCGGCAGACTCACTGGGACACGGAGACACCACAACTGTCTGGACTCTAGTCACTTTACAACATACAGAACAATGAGGAGGAGGAGGAGGATGAAGATGGGCCCTCAGTCACATTTACAAACTGCTGCTCTGCTCTGTGATCTCTGCGTCACGAAACTGCAGCAACTTCTTAAGCAACTTCACTGACTTGTATCACATCTCTTTCTTTCTGTTGCAGGCAACTTTGTCTGAAACTGTTGCCTCAAAAAGTTGCCCTGAAGTCTTTTATTGCCTCCTGGGGGCAGGAGCGAGTAAAACCCCCGATGGAGCAAAGAGAGCGACGACACTCCGGAGTTCAGATGTAAGTGACACAGACACAAAACCAGCTGAGTCGAGTTTGGCCCCATTTCCACGTCGTCATGTCAGTGTTTCATATCTGATAAAATCCAGATGTAAGCTGATAAACTGAGAGACAGTCGACCACGTGAAGCCGCAGACAGAACGAAGCCGACGTGCTGCACGTTCGTTTCTATTTTAACCTTTAAATTCTATTCCAATGTGTTTCTCGTCTTTGTGTTCTGATTCATCACAAGTCTGGAGCCACTGACACTGCAGACAGATGATCAGCTGATCGATCAAGACCATGTGACCTCAAACTGCCCTTCAAATGACCACCTGTAGTACAGGTGTGTTGACATGCACACTGGTTTTCCAGGTTTTGATTTCTTCATGATGTTCATGGGAAACATGGCGAGTGTTTTTTCATCTGCAGGTTTCTGCTCGTCTGCCTGCAGTTTGTGTCTCTGGATCAGATCCTGGTTTCTACCTGAGAACTCCAGGTGAGCCAGGATCCTCTAAACTGGGACAATATGTCCACATGTGCAACATGTAACTGGGATGATGGGAACTCTGCTCAGAGCAGGATCTTCTGCATGTATCGGTGATCAGTCGGCTTCAGCCTGGGTGACTTTGAGCCCTCAGCGTCCTGCACACACTCCGTGTCCGTTACTGCTGCCGTCCACAGGGCGGGGACAAAGCTGTCTGATGGTGTTTAAAAGAACACCAGAAGAAGAAAAGCAGCGTAGAGACTCTGCTCATAAAACATTACAGATCCCTGAAGGGGACAGATGTTCTGACTCTGACGTTCTGTTTGTCTGCAGCCGAGCCAACACGATGAACTTCAAGCTGCTTCACTTTTCAGACAAAAACAGAAAGAAAACGTCCAGATTCTCCTCTTTCCTGTTTCTGATCATCTGTTGGTCCAACATGCATCACAAGCTCAATATTTCAATCTTTTTTGTCAAACTGCAGGTGAAGCTGCTCACATTCGAACCTGATCAGATGATGAAATGATTCTGTTTGATTGTTGTTGTGTTTTTGAGATTATTTGTGGTTCTTCTGCAACTGTTACCACATGATTCAATAATAACATCTGAGCATTAAAATGAACATTTTCTGGCTGATTTCCTGCAGTTTGTGTTTGTGTGAAGCTTTGAAAGGATCCGGAGTGACACATGGAGACGCCGCGGCCGAGTGTGAACGTCCTGTTCCGTCCTCAGCTGAAGACGAAAACACAACCTGCTCCTTTAAAGCTCTTCTTCTCTTCTTCTGCTGTTTCACCGTCACGTGAGAAAGACCAGAAACTACAGCTGACGTTTCCTTCATCCCTGCTGGAGCTTCACCAAGGGACGAAGGGACATCAATGTGAGAACGGATCAGCAGTGACGGCGTGTGTGTGCATGCGTGTGTGCGTGTGTGTGTGTGTGTGCATGTGTGTGTGTGCGTGTGTGTGTGCGTGTGCATGCGTGTGTGCGTGTGCGCGCGTGTGTGTGTGTGCGCGTGCGTGTGTGT